>VYZT01045370.1:113950-404554 GCA_013400735.1 Pomatostomus ruficeps
GGCGGCCGCTCCGCCCTCCCCGGGGGCGGCTTCCCTTCCGTCCGTCCGTCCCTCCGTGCCCGCCCCGCCCCGCGCTCGCCGCAGTGCTGAGAGGCCGTGCCGGCAGTGGTGCACGAGTCCCACAGCGCCCTGGCCGTCACTGCTCCCCACAGGGCCTCCTGCCGGCACAGTCAGTTAGGTTGGAAAAGATCTCTGGGATCACCGTGTGCAACCTATGGCCGAACACCACTGCCTCAGCCAGACCATGGCACGTCCCGTCTTTCTTTGAACACCTCCAGAGACTGTGGCTCCACCACCGCCGTGGGCTGCCCGTCCCAGTGTTTAATCAGCCTTTCCGTGAAGAAATTGTCCTAANGCTCCTGCCAACACCAGCGTGGGGGGGCAGGGACCGGCTGCCGGAGGATGCCCACTCAGAAGGGCTGGGGTGCAGCAGGGCCCGGAGTCGCCCCCCAGCAGATCGTCGGGGCGGCGGCCGGCAGAGGAAAGCGGGGCGGGAAGCGGTGCCGGAAGAGCCGAGCGCGGCTGGTCCTGCCGGCTGGGGCGGGCGGAGAGCGCGGCCCGGGCACTCACCGAGCGGAGCTCCAGCTGCAGGACGCAGCGCAGCGCTTTCCGCGANCCGTGTGCAACCTATGGCCGAACACCACTGCCTCAGCCAGACCATGGCACGTCCCGTCTTTCTTTGAACACCTCCAGAGACTGTGGCTCCACCACCGCCGTGGGCTGCCCGTCCCAGTGTTTAATCAGCCTTTCCGTGAAGAAATTGTCCTAATTTCCAACCTAAACGTCCGCTGGCACAGTATGTCCTCTCGTGCTGTAGCTAATCCTGCCCCTCATCACTGCTCATCCCACAGCCGCCTCTGGTTCTCCCGCCTTCCCGCTTCCTGGCCTCAGGCTGGCCCGTCCTGGCGCTCCGCACAGTGGAGCTGCTGGGGGCTGCTGGACTGTGCCAGAAGTGATCAACAGTAGATAAAATACAATTCCCAGCCTCTGCCTCCTGAAGGGCGGACCGTGGCAGTGATGGGTGATGGAGCACTGCTGTGAAAGCACAATTGGCCAGCATGGGGCAGGGAACCAGGCAGGTCACAGGCAAGGACAGGGACATCCAGAAGGAGTGTGAAGCTCAGGATGTGTCAGATTCCTCCAGCTTCTTGTGCCTCCTGCAGAAAGGTGCAGAGAGAACCTTCTCTTCAGCAGAGGGTTCACAACCAAGCTTTATACAGCTCCAGGCTTGAATAGCTAAAAAGCACTGGATTTCCATGCTTGCGTTCTTTTTTTATTTCTTTTTCTCTTTTGATGCAATTCTCCTGCATCTTGTTGTAGGCGTCTGGGCCCTTTTGACTCGAGTATCCCATTTGAATGTCCTCTATGGGTGAGACACGGTGCACAGGGCATATTCTGGCTGGTGCCATCCTTGGAGACATGTCTGCATGCTCATATCTGAACTTGTCTGTTCATTCCTACCCTTCCACTTTCATTATTAACAAACTCAAAGTTATGTCCCTGATCTTCATCACTATTTCGATCATATCAAGGATATTCCCCAAAATCTCTGCTGCTCAGTTGTTTTCGGAGTATTTACAATCCCATACAACACCACAGTAGTCTGATTTTCTGTCTTGGCAACTGCAAGTTGTTTCAGCCTCAGACCATGAGGGGATTTCAGGCTTTAAATATTCTTTCCAAGTTCACAAGTACAGCTGTAGAGAGGACAGAAAATTTTAATTGCCTCCAAAAGAAAGAAGTGGCTCAAATGTATCCCTTGGCTTGCTTTATTTTAATTTTACAATTTCAAAGAAAAATCATGCTAAGTGATCTGGAAAGAAACAGCATTCTCAAAATGCTTTGATTTCTCTCTCTCGTTTTTTTTTTTTAAAGTAAACGGCAAAGAACATGATATGCCAGTGCAGGCAAAAGCGAAATCTATAGATGGATTAAATATCTCTACTAATACTTGATACCAATCTTTTAAAATAAATAAAGGATTGGAAAGGCAGGCCTTGTTTTCATTAATGTGACTTCTGTAACAGCTCTAAGGTGTGGGGAAGGTTTTTGTTTTGTTTTTGTTTAGTTGGTTTTGGGTCTTTCCTTAGGGTGTGGTTTGTTCGGGGTTTTGTTTGTTTGTTTGGGGTTTTTTTGGTCTTAGCACAGGATTCTGTATTTAGGGCCTGGAAAATGCTCTGTAGACTTCTAGTACATATATTAAGGAGGGGCTGACTCTTGAACAAAATAATTTTCTAAGCATTATCAGTCTCAAGGTTATGAATAGCATTCCAGAGTTAATGAGAAGAAAATTCTCACAGATCCATAGCCTCAGATGGTAACAGTATTAAAATGGTTTATTGCTTATTTTCAGCCACCTTTCATATACATGCCTTTTGGAGGGATAAATAATGTGTTAAAGATTGTGAAGTATGAGATATTATGGTAAGTGTGGCCATATAAGAACAGAAGATAGATAAATGCTGAAATCAAAAATGGCATCATGTTTGTGATGAGAATTTAATATCCATGTGCAGTGCCCTGGAACAGAAGTACTTTATAGCCCTTGAAAAAGGAGCACAAGGCAGGACAGAAAGCTTCTCCAAAGTGATAAGGCAGTGATGAATGTCAGTGCTTTTCCCTGGCAAACCCTCTGGTCTGCAGAGTTTCTGCCCCTTTGCCCTGCTGGGCCTTGGTAAGAGAGGCTGCTGCTGCTGCAGTGCTTTCCTGTCCAGCCCTTTCTGCAGCAGCGCGAGACCCATCTGGACCTTCTTGTTTCTGTGAAATGCGTGATTCACACTTGCATTTGCACTGTGGGAAGAGCAGTGCAGGAATCTGGGGGACAGTGAGGGAACCCCCCAACTTTCAGTAAAAATCTGTTTCTAATAAACAAAACTGAAATCCAAAACAACAAAAAAGTGCTCGCTCCTGTAAAAGAGCTGAGGTTTTAACTGCTGTAAAGTTTCCTTGCTGTGAAAGTACATGAATTCCTTTGCTTTTACAGCAGTAAATCTTCTTGTAACGCTACTTATACTTAGTTCCAAGTATTAAAATACTCTGAATAATCATTCTGCATTGTGGAGGGGTTTTTTTTGCAATCTCCTCCAATTATGAGCTTCAGCTTTTGCTATCCTCTGGGCGCTCCAACATGGCTGCTACAGAAGAGCTGTGATACCATCAAAATACTCAATTTTGCTCTTATTTCTACCATTGCAAACTAGAATTAACTGTCAAAAGAGTGAGGTAGCACTGGTTTAAGATAATTACCACAAGATTTATACTGTATTGTTGCAATGCTTGTGATGGTGAGGCATCAGGAGTCTCAGTGCAATGAACTATGCTGCAAATTAGGTAAAGTGGGAAAAATGGGAAGGTTTGCAAACAGTGGGTATTCTACAGTTCAGAATCTAAAAAGTACTGGGGATTAGACAGAATTAGATGAGATCAGGCTGGAGGTCAGAGAGCAAGCCTAACATCACTGAGTTTGTCAGAGGCTCACTTTCAGCTAAGAAGCCAGGAATGGTTTTCTCCATTTCTTAGGAAGCAGAACACTGGGCACAAAGTGGTATTTCACAGTCATCCTGGCAATCAGAATGAAGGGAATCAAGGAGCTTTCCACATTTTGCCACCTTCTGCTGCAGTTCTTAGGAATGGTGTCAGACATCCTCTTCTGCCTACTTTGAGCCCCTGATGTTGCCCGAACTGCCAGAGGAGATGTCTCTGTTACTGCACGTCGGGCCCGTTATTTAGACATCATCACCAAGCACGACTGACTTACCATTAATAACTGAGGAGAATTCCAGGAAGGCATCTGCTCAAGCAACAGCAATAAATTATGGGATATGGTCAGATTTCCACATTAGAAAGGCAAGCAAACAAAACGTTAAGACTGTTTTACTTTAGAGAGGAGAAAAATAAGATGTAAAACCAAGGAGGTACATAAGGAATTGAATAATATGTAGAATTCTGTTTGCCCATGCCTATTTATCCTTTCAAAGGAGACATGCAGTGAAATTAAAAGACAACAAAATAAAAACTGATAGAAGAAAGTACTTTAGATAGTGGAACTTGTTATCACAAGATACATTCAACAGCATTGCAAACAGAATCAGGGTGCTCTGGGGATCCCACTGGACAATACCCCCATGCATTAATTTTGATCTTCTGACTCACTGTGAGGTTAAATGTGCAATCCACAAAAGTCAATCCCTGTGCAAAGAATTGTAGTCAAGGAAAACAGGCAGCAGAAGTTACGACTAAAGAATCCCAGCACACTACAGAGCAGAGCTAGAAGAATTTTGTAATGTGAGAGATTCTAATAGGATCTAAGGGGACCGAAGTGAATTGCATTACTGCAGACAGTAATGTAACAAGGAACGTAGAGTGCTAGATTATTGATGAGGACAGAGGATGGAGATTACCTGAGGGTGTCAGCACACTCCTCACAAAATACATTTTCATCTAATCTTTCTACTTTAAAGCAGGAAAAAAAGTTGCCCAGAAGTTAGCATTCATTAATATCTATTGCTTTTGAAAAAGGCCACAATGATTTTGTTGATCCTGTCGTATTGAGCATCTTGCTCTTTCCTGACGTGCAAAGACACAACTGGGCAGAGCACTTGGCTTACTTGATAAATCTACAAGTTGCTACAGTCAAAAGGCCACCTGCTCATGTTTTTGTGTAGGTGAAGCAGTGACCTTTCTTCCCCGTGCCCTCCCAGCCTCACCGGTGCCTTTTGCAGAGCGTTTTCACTGCACATCTGGAGAAAGTCAGCACCTCTTTAACATTTCACCGTGGCTCAGCCATGACAGAGCAATTCCTCCCTATTGCTGCTAGGTCAATACTCGCTTTGGTGTGTGTGAGCATTAGCTTCACTCATTCTTCATGTGTATCCTCCCTGCAACAAAAAAATAGCCAAGCTGTGTAAAGACACTGAAGTTTTCTTAACATGGAAGCTGTTTTCCAGGTCTGCTAAATTCTTTCTCGACTGGCTGCAGCTAAAGAAATCAAACCTGATTTGATTACAGCCACTAGAGGAATATTCCAGATCTTGAATTCAGTTGTAGTAATTGGAAACTTGTGTTGTAAAGGAATCATCTAAATTCATCATTCTTTGAATACAGACTTATGAATTCACAGATGGCACAAATTCAATCAGCCAAGACAACATTAGCTTTGTACCCCAGAAAGTTCCCAGTCTCTCCCTTCCTTGGTTCAAAAGAGGTAACATTTTTCTTTGTGCTTTACATTTAAAATAAATTGCCTTCGATGGAGACATTTCCCCAGCAAAGTTTTTGCCAGAAACAAAATTCTTCTAACCAAGTTATAAACGCCTGAAAATAGGGCTTTATAATGGGACTGCTGATAGACCCTTAACAATAGCATTGTGAATGGCGCTGCTATAATTAATGATACTTCAGAAAGATTTATGGTCCTTAGAAAGAGATAAAACAGAAATATCATTGCTTCTTTGCCTCCCATCATTTTATCCTCTATGAAATTTTATGTGAAATAAGTCAAATGAAAAATGTAAGCTCTTAATCTTTTCCCAGAGTCCTGTCTCTCACTTGATGAACACTTTCACAGAATAAATTAGAGCTTTTTATTCCTTATGTATGTACAGCTTTGTATTTAAAAAGCAAAGAAAAGAACATAGTTGGCTTGGCAAAGCAACTCAAGGCAATGGTCATGGAGGATGCAAAAATGACTCACTATTCTTGTCTGTTCCTCTGCCATCCCAGAGACAATGACTCTTGTCCTGCAGTACTTCAGAGCAGCCTGGTAGGGCACAAAAGTGCACCCAGATTCTGTGTTGGAGAATCTCTGCTGATAGAAGGTCAGCCGCAATGGCTCTGGCTGCAGCAGCAAGAGCCCAGTGGCCTGAGCAGAAAGCCAAAAGCTGTGCTTGATTACAGCAGATCGTACCTTTGCGTTGGAAAATACAGAATACTATGTGGATGTTTAATTTAACTGGGAAAAGCATAGCAAGAAGCAAGTGCTGGAGGCTGGAGCTAGAAAAAAACGGAATTAGATATTTGGCATTATATTGCAACAGAGAAAGGGAGTAACCACTGGAACAGGCTATCAAAGGGAAAGTGAATTCTCCATTTTCTGATCACACCAAAGGAAAATGAGAAGCTGACTAAAGGAATGCTTTTGTTGAAACAAAACATATTTTAGTCAAACAAAAAGAAGATGAAAACCAGTATTTACTGGCCTGTTCTGTACAGGAGGCTGCCCTGACGGTCTAACAGTACGTTCTGTGTGTGAAGGCTGTCACTCTGTGCAGCATTTTAACAAATACTGGTGAAGCCCGGCTTCCTGAGCAGATTGGGGAGAGGGCTTGGAGCAGTTTGCCTTGGAGCTCGTGTGCTGCAGCAGCCGGCACTGCCCAGAGAGCTGCTGGGAAGGCAGGGAATGCCGGAATCTGAGACCACAGAGCAGAGGGACAGCGCAGTCTGAGCTCCATGGAGGTGTTCTCACTGAGCTGCTCCTGAGCAGCAGGAGATGCCAGGCAGGGTCTGCAGGGGGAAAGCGTCACCTCTGGGCAGCCAGGCTGAGGCAGCAGCTGAGTAGGGGCTGAGAAGTCACAGATTTGGCACAGGCCACCTGGAACGGTGGATAAAGCTCAAAATCCATCACATCAGAGAGCGTCCAAGGCTCTGGCATGTGCCAGCCTCGCCCAGCTCAGATGGCATCAGGTGCTTGTTTTCCAAAGCCTCTGCAGTGTGTCAGGAGTTTTGTCCCTCTGCCCATTAAAGTAGCAGTGTTTGAGCATCTTCCCTGTTATTTTGATTGACAACAGCCGAGTCACTAGAGAACCTCAAGGACTTTCTGGCTGGCTTGTTTTCCTGTTATAAATTGTAGCTTTTTGTATTAGAGAAAAAAACTGAAATGCTGTTTCAAAATAATAACTGAAGTTACAGTTTCTAATAGGAAGCTCTGAGAGCTATGCTCAAATTCCCCATAAATTATAACATTGCTCCTTTAAAATGTCATCAATCCATCAGGAACAGAGAAGGATATTTTATATATATATATACATGTATATATATATATATAAAATTTATTTTTTTTTAAGACTAGAACTTTTGGTTTTCAATGGAATTCACTTTGGAGGGCAGAACATTTTCTTTTTCATTGTAAGAAGATTTGTAAAGGGGCAGGATTGTGGCTATTATTAGAGTCTTTGCTAAAGAAAATCATCAAATCCTTTACAGCACTAGGCAGATCTGGGCTAGAAAGTATAACAGGATGGTATAGAGCTGCCCAGATAGCAGCAGAAAGAAAATGGAGCAGGAAGAAAGAAAAAAAAAATGGAAACCCACAAAGAAGAGCAGATGCCAATTAGAATTCTTGCAGGCTGCAGCAAGGAGTGAGCATAAGAAGCTGCAGGAAAAGAAAGGGTAGAGTGGATTAGTGTTAATCAGAGACATGGGAAAGTAGGAAAGGTTTTAAATGAGCTTTTGGGTTAGCAGCTCAAGAGAGAATTCCAGATCCATCAGGTGGAGGGGCAGAAATAAAATGCAGAATAGCAAAAGATACACCTGAATCCTGAGTAATTAACTTTTGAAGGTAGTAAGACATTTTTTGGGAGTGGAAGCTTCTCTCTCTCTCTCTCCAGCACTGTTTTCCTTATCCTAGTGAAAGAATGCATGTTGTATTATAAGAAATGACTCCTACCTGCTTTATTTTTCCCTCTCTCGATGGTATATACATACAGCACCTTGTTACAGGAAAGTGAAGCACTGAGGAACTAGAACTTGCCCAGTCTCTGGCAATAAATGTGCCCAAACACAGAGTGCAGATGAGTTGCCTCCAGAGCTGGGGGAGTTACACCAGGTGAGAAACTGGCACAGTATGGGACAGTCATGAGTGGTCTGAAGATCTCGGGGTTCAAGAGGAGTTCTAAAATCTGCTAAAGACATTGTTGACTTCAGTAAACATTACAGCAGGATGGCTGGAGTGTGAGGGTAGGGGCTCTCCTTACAGCTCTGAGATAGAACCATCCCTTTACATTTCTGTGCTGCCAATTTAATTCCCTGTAAAATGAGGACACCTAGTCACTAATAAAGAAAAAAGAAAAGGAAAAATAAAAAAGAGGAAAAAGGAGAACCCCCACTGATTATCAGTTCTTCGAGGCTATACAATGCCATAATTAACAACCCTATTTCTAGCTTTGGCTTTATCTGCAATCTAAGAAAGAATAACTCTGTTTATGTTTCTTTACATATGAATCATCATTAAAGGTTAATGAGAAAACTAACACTATATGAAAAGGTTGTTTTCTCATTATTTAAACATTTTAATTTTAAAAGCTCTACATTTTCCTAGAATATTATTAATTTATATTTGCTAAACAATATCTTAACTAGTCCCTTTTTATTTCCTCACATGGCATAATTTTAAACAACTGCAATCCGTGCCCTTAGTTCCACTCATCAGTTCTGAATCTCTGCACCACTGAACTGCCAGCAGAACAAACTTCATCCAAACAAAGCACAGACGTGCACATCAAATCAGCCAGAGCTTCTGACACACACTTTGTGCCAGCTTGGTGCTGTGGTCTTGGCTTTACCCTGGCTGCCAGAGGAACAGAGGGTTCTGGATCTGCTGTAATGTCAGGTTAGCACAGAGAATCGATGCCTAACATAGCATAAACTCCACCAGCACCACACCAAACTTTCCATGGTTTTTTGGGGTTTTTTTTAACAAATTTGAACCATCAGAGTGAGCATATCTGAGATTAGTGCTTTACATCAGTAGATCCAAACCTAAGAGCCTTAAGGTGCAGTTTGGCCACACCCAAGGCTGCAGTAAATTTTACACTGCGATAAAACACCACTGAAGTCAAATGAAACCTACAAATCATGTCCATTTTCAATGCATCGGAATAGATTATGGTGATGAAAGCAACTCTTCTGGCATGGTGGAAGATGAAGCCTTTATTACAGCCTCAAACCAACCCACCGTGCTCGTGGCCATGTGGGGAAAAGACGAGCTCCCAGGGAAGAGAAACCCAAAAGTTTGCTCAAGTTCTCGCTCCTTGCCAGGGGTGCACGTGCCAGGTTTTCCAGTTGGACATGACTCTTTTAATGACCAAAATGACACAAAAAACCCCTCTGAAAACAGGACTTCGTGACAGAAACGCCTACACAGCTGTAACAGCCGCTTCTCAAATGTGCTGCTGCTTATGAACCACAAGAATAATATGGCAAAATGTGCCGACTTTTGCAGTTTTCCCCTCTTTTGTTGAAACTAATGAGTCACGATTAGAGTAATGCTTTTCTCTGACTCTGAAACCATTTTGCTTAATGAGGTACTAAGTCTTTATAATTAGGCCCAGAAGGGAGCTAGGACATGGCCCCTTAAGAGCAATAATTATTTAGGTTATTTATGGTAATAAAAAATTGAAAATAGGAATTCTTCCTCAGAATGCAACTATTTATTCTTTTACATATTGCCTAATAGGCAATTACCCTATTAAGGCAACGTTTTGTTTCTAAAGACATTAATTGAAATGTAAATTAAATGTAAATCAGCTAATTAAATTGATATGTAATGAACTTGTCATGCAGGCCTTTGAGATCAGATGCATTCTGCTAATAAACAAGTGTTTTACTGGTGCCATTGCTCACCGGAGTTAAGGTTGTTTAACGTGTTGTGTCGATAACACTCTCCCATCCCAAATTCAAAGGTTTGGATTGTGTCCTTAGAGCCCAGAATGAAGCTGGCACTGGGACCTTCTGGATTCATTCCATCCTATTATTTCCTGATCAACTTCATTGCAAGACAAGGTGCTCCCCTAATGCTAAGTGCTGCACATCCCATTGGGTTGTGATCCAAGCTCTGTCTGTTCCTTCTGCACCCCAGAAATGACAGAACACTTTGTAAAAGCTCTCTCCAAGAGTGATTCTGCTCTGTTAGGTGGCTTCTGGAGGGGTTAATGTTATTTCTTCCTCCACGAGCTATGGCCAGTTCAGCAGAGGTAATGAAGCCTCACAGCAGTGGGAGGATAACTCCACACATTCCTGAAATAGAAATAAAATGAGAAATGAAGCAATCAGAATTTGCTTGGTGATTATGTTGACAAGGTACAAGGTAAACATCGAAGTCAGTACAGCAAGAGGAGAATGAGCCAGAATAACCTTCTGTGCTGGCCGTAACACACACGTAACCTTCAGCATCAAAGCGTGGGCTTGTGTCAAGCTGTAAATTAAAGGGAAAGAACAGGAAACTATCAGTTCTCCCATGAAGTGATCCATTTTCCTGCAGCTGCTATTTGAGCCAGACCTACTAAAATTTCTGGCAAAATTTCAGGCCCTGTATTGAAGGTACCTTGGAGGACAGAAGTCCCTCCCCTGCCAGATACATCGACAAAACTCACGGCCTCCAATTAAGCAACAGTATGGCAAATGTCACACATTTTGCTTTTGAAAAAGCTCAGGTCAGCACCTTATAGAACCCACCGCCCACTTCTGTTCACATCATGCAGACAGTTTGTGTGCACAGTCACAAAGCTCAAGCAAATGTAGCGAAAAGGGCTGTGGAAGTGAGAGAATAGAAAAACAGTTCGGAATTGTGGAAATCCAGAAAGTTTTCCTGGTTCCATCGTGCTGTAGATGCACCTGAACATTAATGCCTAATTGTTGTGTCTGGAATAAATCGGATGCTGCATTTATAACTTCTATGCAGAGAACCTTCCACCCTGCAATCCTTCGGGGCCTGGGGGTGTTTAATAAACATGTCAACTACCACTCTTCTTTAGCTTGAATGCAGCATCTTGTTTTGTCCTACTGAAGAACACTCCAGTTTGAAGTTTACAGAGCAATTAAAGACCCTCATGGGGCCCCCGATATTGTCAGCATATGTAGATTAGTAATTGTCAAGTTTCTCCCTAAGGCTGAACAGCTCTTAGTCAAATTCCAGAGATCATCAAGTATTCAGATTTCAGTGGGCTTTGTATCATACACAACATAGTGGCATAATTAAACTACAGTGTTTATTTTCTAATAAACTTTTAGATCTGTATATGTTTCTATTATTTTTTTTTAATTAGCTATGATCGTGAAATAAAAAAGAACTTCAATGTAAAGCTGCAACTTTGCTGCTTCCAAAAAGACACCCTGGGAGTAACCTTCTCTTCCAAAAAGTTGGGATTTGGGGACCACACTTACTGCCATGACTTGCAAAGGCCTGGTGGAGCACAAACCCCAGCAGAGTGAAGGTGCAGCTCCTTCTCTGACTTTTTTCCAGTTGACACGTGGGCACAGGCCATGATACTGTCATCTTGAACTGTGTCTTCACCAACCTGGTGGCTTGGACTCTAGCTCAAATTTTAGTCTATTCTTAAGTAGTTTTTATGTCTGTGAACGTTGATGTAGATAGAAATGATATTTTTAAAAAATTAGAAAAAAATACTTTAGAGGTCAGAGAAGGGAATTAGTATAAGGATCCTCCCCACCCAGGCTGATGCTGTAGTGACTGGCTCCAACATTCCCCATTGTGTGAGCCCTCTGCCTGCCATGCTGGGCAATCAGATACTCCCCTGAATTTAATATTCATCTGCCTGAGTGTTGGACAGGAATTTTGCTGGCTTGCTTTGAATCTTGCATGGTCCAGCCCTTGGAGATCAAATAATTGCTCCGTTACGGTAACACGGGGTAACAAAAGCAACTGGATGAAGCTTTCCTGCATCAAGACTGGCCCGTGCATGTTCTGCCAGCTGGATCTTCTGCTGCGGCTCTCACATCCATTGGATTGTGGTCCCAGGGCTTGGAAGGGTCAAAGTGCTGGTCACTGGTCTGCATCCATCAGTTGAGTCCCACTCCATTGAGCTGTGTCTGTGGACAAAGCCTGTGGCAAGGAGGAAGTTGTTACAAACCTCTCTGATGTTTTTGACCTACAAACTGAGATTTTAAAGCTGCATTTGGGATCTGAAAGTTTAATTCCTGGCAAAATGAAAAAGAATCGGATTTGGAAATCATGAAGGCAGCTTTAATAATCTTCATTACAGCATGTTACACAAAAGAGCTAAGTTACTGCTCATGAGGAGTAGATCTTAATTTCCATGCTGCTCACATTTCCTAGGTGTAGCAAAGGACAAACTGGCCGTGCTTGGAAGTTGACAGAAATCTTTTGTTAACCCCAGACTGCCCATGCACACACAGGTGTGTTCTTACCCAGACTCAGACAAATGTGTCCAAATGTGCAACATGGGCTGGTCCAAATGGGCAAATGTGACTTGGGCTGGTCAAGTGAGTAGGAAATCCTGTTAGTGTGTCCAGGAGGAAAGTCTTTATTACCTCCATTACTGCACTTCAATGGCACTTCTTCCTCTGTAAATCCCATCTTATTTGTCACAACTTACTGCAGTGCTGGACACAGGCAGCTCTGAAGGCTGGGATCTTTCACTAGCCCCAGAAAAGACAGCTGAAGTAACCCCTTCTGAGCACAAGGATAACCTGAAGCCAGCGGGTAATTTCAGAGTGGTTTTCTGCAGTCTTGAGCTGACTTCTAAACAAAGCTCTATTATTTTGCCTCCAGATCTTTCAAGCCTCCAGGTCTAAATTATCATTCCATGAAAATCACTTACATTCTTCCCACTGTTGTGTAACACCTGCTGTTGAAGTGGCTCTTCTCGACTTGGTCCACTGCATATGGCAGAGTATAGTGCTGCTGTCTTTTCAGAGGCCTGTTTTGTGCTAGGCACAAGCAGCACAAAGAAAGTTGGGCCTTAAATAGTAGCCTGGGAGGAGATCTCAAGAGTCCCAATAAAAAGAAGATCAAAAACTTTTCTTACATTCTTCCTATGATGATACGTCTCAAAATTATTAATTTTTCTTGTCCTGTATCATATCTTAGGCCAAGCTGTTTTTCCCAAGTGAATTGCAACATGGCCTTTGGTTCAGTGAGTTTAACTGAAGCGTGGCTATCTGGAAAAAGGAGTGTTATCTGTAATAAAATAACTCCTTCAAATTTACTTTCTTGACCTTGTACTTTGGTTGGGCTGCCAGAGTCTTAATGCCTGGAAAAGTATCTCTCACCTAGGGCCCTAATTTTAAAGGACTTTAGATTTGTAGGGGCTGGATGGCGTCATCTGCTTGCATGGATTTTGTCAATGTATTCCTGTGAGTGAGCCAGCCTGAGCTGTGTGCTAATTTCCCATCTCCTCTTTAGCTGATGACAGTCCCTGGCTCAGTGAGATTTCACTTTTGCTCAATGGACTCTTCTTTCCCTGCCCTTCCTGAGATATATTTTCTAAGCACCAATTTCACTCCAAAATTAAAGATGAAATTTAAAGATTAGGGACTGCAGGGCTGGTTTTTTTTTTTTTTTCCCAAAGGCATTTCAATGTCTCATACTCATTGATTGAGTTAGGTATCTAAATCATCCAGAGCAATCTGGCCCCCATCCCAAATTAGGTGATGTAAAAGGCCAATTTGCCTTTTAAAAGCTCTCCAATTTAATCTCCTGCTGTGCGATTAGTGCCACGCGTAATAAACACATTGTGAGCACACGCCGAGGGCAGGTGTGGGTGAGGTAATGGATCCCACCGACTGCCTGGGCTACAAATGCCAGAAATATCAAATACTGCGTGCACCAGTCCTAGTCCCAGTCAATTCTAATTACTTGAGTGGACTGACTCCAAATTCAGATGTGCCGTGGTGCAGTGGAGGTCAGGGAACAGTACATGATTCTTATCTTAATACCACTGTAGTGCCGGAAAGGTCAAACTGAGCATCGTCCAAGGAGAAGAGGTGCCGGCTCTGTTAATTATTCTTCTCTCCACTCCTTGAACAAAGGGGTGAAGATTGTGTCTCTGCTGAGGAGTGTTCTGATGTATTGCATATTTAAGATAAAAACCAAGGAAGAACGGAGGAACCATTCCTGCGACAATCCTTAACTGAGCCTTCCTGAGCTTTGCCTGTGATCTGGGAGCACTTGGTCTGCCTGTCCTTTGAACCACAACTACACCAGAGTCAGAGCCAGGGAGCCCCTCCAGGCAGGGGTAGTTTCCAGTTCTGACCATTAAGAAAAGCCAGCATTTTCTACCAAATAACATGTTCAGAAAACATTAAGGCCCCATGTTCATTTGTAGGCATTCCTGCTGTTGGAGGAATTGCTGACTTAGTGGGGCACAAGGCACAAGGCTGTTTCCCTTTTCCACTTGCTTGCCACCACCCCACTTGCACAGCTGCAAAGCAGCTCCAAACAGGAATGTTCCCCCTGTGCCAGTCGTAGCATTTTGTTCCCTGTTTTGCATTAGTTTTAATAACTCTGTTAGGTAGGGAGAGTGGAAATCTGGGTTCAGAACTGGTTTTAGTTGGGCTCAGCTCACTGTTCTACTGACTGTTCTGAGGTGTTATTACCTGCACCCGTTTCCAACACACAAGACAATATTTTATTCCTTCTCCAAAAGCAATAAGCAAAGTCATTGCTAAGACCAGAGTGTGATCCCAATCCATAGCCATGCTGCTCATTTAATTTCAGATATCTCTAAAGTGTTAACTGCTGAAAGCAGAAACATGAAACCCCACCACAGAGAGAGCTGATTAGAATTCAGCCCACTGTATCACCCGTAAATAGGAAATAAAGAATACATGGCTGTGATTAATCGTCCATAAATGGCCACTGCCTGCTCCCTCTACTCCATACAAACACAGTCCGTGTATTTATTCAGCTCACCAAAGGAGTAACGAGATCATTCCTATTTGTTAGGACCTGGGATTTAAGCAAGTACTTAAAGGGGAGCTCAGTTCTCATGTTTCTGTAGACGTGCACACACATCTGCTCTTCTGTCTGGTTTTCACTATCCATGAGATAAATCAGAGCATTACTTTTTTTAAAAAGTGTACTTGCCTATAGATCAAAATACATTGAGATGCAAAATCACAGCAATGTCAGTTTTAGTAAAGGAATTTTTATGGTATTACAAACATCAGTCTCTAAGAATTGACAATAATTATACTATTAAGAAAGAATATTTTGGTTGTTATGCATTGCAACTTGTCCAAATCTGATACCAGGACAGTGGGAAAAGGAAAAAAAATCATGTGATGCACAGAAACCTGACACGTAACTTGAAGGACTGGTGGGTAAAGCCTGTTTTCACCAGCTGTGGATCCAGTTCCATTAAAGCACCAGCTTGCCTGCTCATGGTTCAGCTGAGCTCAGCAGAGCAGTGCTGCCTGCACCACTGCTCCCTGGCAAAACACAGGAACATCTTCCCTTTGCTGGGAGTTGCAGTCCAAGGGCTGCGTCTGTGAGCAGAGCGCCGCATCCAGCGCCTTCAGCTGCTGCTGTCACTGGGTCCTTGGTGCACCAGGCATTTCTCTGGAAATACCACTGGCACAGGCGCTGCAGTGGCCGTGCTGCTCTGGGAAGGGGAGGTGACACTTTGGAGATTTGGTCCCTCTGCCCCCACTTTCCTGAATGTCTTTAAGTAAATCCCTTGGTTTCTGAGTGCCCCAGTTCCCCCCGCTGTTCAGCAGGGATGGTGAACTACAATCCTCACTAAAGGCACTGCAGATCAAGGAGGGGAAAATGCTGCACAACAGCTAAATATTGATATTGTTACACTGCAAAGTGGTGTAATTGCTGTGAAATGGCCAGTAAAATTGTCAAAATCCTGTGTAAGAAACAGGAAACAGAATCACAGAATGGATTATGTTGGAAAGGGTCTTGAGATCACCTTGTCCATTCCCTCTGCTCAGGCTGAGTTACCTACAGGGGGTTGCCCAGGGCTATGTTTGGCTGGGTTTTGAATATCTGCAGGGATAGAGACTCCACAGCCTGTTCCAGTGTTTGACCACTCTCCCAGTTAAAAAGCATTTTCTTGTGTTCAGATGGAATGTCATATGTTTATTTTCATTTGTGCCCCTTGCCTCTTGTGCAGCCTGTTGTCCCCACATCCCCCCCGAGGAACCAGGGAGGCCCAGGCAGGGGATGCATGTGGCCAGATGTGATTTGAATTTGTCCAGCCACCTTTGAAATCCCAGTGTTCATTCTTTTTTTCCCCTCTTGATTTTCCTCAACAGGCTGCTTTTGCTTGGAGACCATACTAGCTTGTTGAACCAGCGGGTTTGACAGCCTCACATCTCCTGGAGATGCTCTGGCACCATCCAAGGGCCCCACACTCCTAGGAAGTTAGCAGAGACTGCCCAGCCATAGGGAGCCTTTCCCAGGTGAGCCTGCTGGAAAACAGTGATTAACCACCACCACAAGATTTCTCTTCCAGGGAAAAAAAAAATAACCCTTTTGCCTAAAGATGTTATCATGCATAATTCAGAGAAGAAATCCATACTGCATTTAAAAGATTACATCTTATCATCCAGGGTACTTATTAGCTTGATGATTTAAAAGTAGATGGGGATAGAGCCTTTCCTGCTATTCTGCAGTAGCATCAGTGCAGTGTGCTGATGAGTGATGGCCTCGTGGCTTGGTTTGTGACTGAACTGCTTTTCTGGTGCCAGAACTGGTCCAGGGGGGATGGAGAAGTTCCCAATTCATGGTGAGCAGCCCTGGCCTGGCCCATGTGTGGGTTTCACCAGACCACCATCCATGGTTACTCCAGGGACCCCCTCTTCCTCCTGCTGGGCTTGGTTAGGTTTGTGGCAGGCGGTAACAAGGGGTTAGTGGTGTTTGGCTCCTCTGGTTAATGCCCTGCCCAGGAGCACACAGCACTTCCATCTTCCCAAGAGCAGGAGAAGGTGCTTTGGGACAGCCAAGGGCAGGCAGCTGGATACTGAAATAGTGAGGAGGTTGGAACAAAATTCAGGCAGGTTTACCCTGGACAGCACTAGTTGTTCTGATGGCCCTTGGTGATTTCCAAATACACGTTCCCCTCCCCAGAACATGCCCTCCTTTTGACCTGGCATGTCCCATGCTGCATGGAGCCTTGCTCAGAACAGGGCTGGGTTTCCACCTCTGCCCCCACACTGTGCAGGCTGTCACCATTTTTCTAATGCAAGAAAATCCCAGATTCCTTTTTTTTTAATCCAACCCACACATGAGCTGTTTTAAATCCAAATACGAATTTGAAATGCGTAGCGTAAGTTGTTTAAAAATGGCATTGCACGAGGGAATAGGTTCATTCAAATACCAGCAGCTCCAGGCTGAAGGGAGCACTTGGTTATGACCATTATTTTTGCACCACTATTCTGTCCCTATTATGCCTTGTGCCTCCCCTGCATCAGGAGGCAGGACATGGCAAAACTGGCCATTCATGGCAAAACGGCTCCAGGTCACCATCTCAGGACCTATCTGCAACACCTAAATGAAGTAGTTTTGGTTTTTAGCTTTTGGGGCTTATTCTGGGCTACATGCATGTAATAAGAGTGAAATTATGATGAAGTTGAGCAAGGATGCTTAGGAAATCTTGATTTTTTTATCAAATATATCCTGGGCAAGCAAGATTAACCCCAAAAGGTAGCACCTACACTGATTGTAGCAAGTGACATGGGGGTTTTTAGGGTCCTTCTCTCTGTAGCTTTCTACACAAGCGCTCATCTCAGAGATATCCTGATTGTATCATGGACTTGGAACTAACAGATAACCTGGGCACTCTGATATTTGCAGCCATTTGAGGCAGAAATCCTCAGATGAATGGTCTGGGAAGTCTCAGGATGGCTGAATGACAGCTCAGTTCAGGAACGGGGTGTACTGAACATGGAATGTGAGAGTGACTAAAAAGGAAGCATTTTGCAAAAATCCTTCTCCCCTGCTTCAAGGTTGAAAGGTGTGAAATGTCTGCATTTAACAGCCATTATTAATTACTGTTTACTCTCTGCCAACACTGCCTTGGGAGCAACTGTGATGATTTTGCCAAGCACCCATGGCCATCTCAACTGGCTGCTGTGCCTCAGCCATGGAGCCTCATTCACTTCCTTCACTGCCTCTGTGACCCACTTCTGTCCTTCAGCTCACTTCATCTGCCTGAGTCTTGGACCACCATGTGAGAAAAGGGTGTTTCCTCACATAGAAAACATAATATATAAAGCAACATTAGTATGAGGTAAAAATCATGGGCGTTTGGATGGTAGAAATGAATCACAGAGATAAATATTCCTCACCTTATCCTAAATCTTGCAGTATCTGATCCACAGAAGAGCTAAAAGTTACAGTCAAGATTTCCAGGGTAAAGTCCTGGCTTTATTAAAAATAGCAAAATGCTTCTTCACCTAAAAAGACCAATGGTTCAGCCCCTCAAGGCTGAATCACAAGCTCTGTAAGACCCATGTTCCCATGCTGAAAAAGGGAGAAGAGGGGGGACTCAAGACTCCCATGCTGAAGAGCCCCTCTATGCTCTAACCAATGTCCTCAGCTAAAGTTAAACTGTGTTTCTCCACCTTTTTTCTGCCCTCTTCTTGCTACTTCTTCATCAAGCCTCCTCAGACATACTTTGTGTTTTCCACTTGGTGACTCAGCATCAGCTGCTGAAACTCTTTGGGAGCGTGACAGGGCTGTGACCGACTGAGAGGGAAAAGGAATCTGCCTTAGGGGACACAGAAATGATTAAGTGCTAAGTACAACATGAATTTGCCAGAAAACAACATCCCCACCAAGAGCCTGCTGTCTCCCTGCAGGGCTGTGCTCAGCCTTCAGACTTGCGAACACGGGTGAGCAGATTTAGTGCTCATGGCAGCTCTGGAAGGGGCATCACACAGCAAGGATAATGCTCAGGGCCTAAAATAATCACACCTCTAGAAATTCATTAATTCAGCCTTAAAATGGGCCCTAAATGCTATAGAACAATCCTCATCAATCTTAGCTGTACATACATGGAGCAACCCCAAAAATTCCCCCGCCTTCAGCTAGCACCAAAGGGAGAAGGGTACAAATCCTCAGCGTTTGTTCAGGCTGCTTTGGTTGAAATTATCAGGGCTAACAACCCCAAACGTGCAAAATGAACAGGGGACTCTTAATACCCCTGATAATTTTGTGTAACAGGGAATCACAGTAGGATATTGACTCCCTTATGGCTCTGAGAAAGACTTCGTCTCCAATGGCATAACTTGCTCTAGTATTCTTTTCTTCCAAAAACTATTTGGTAATAAAATCTTCCTTCAGACACCCAGGCTATTGGTAGTGCAGTTTGAATTGGCCAATTTCTGTTCCCACTGCTTCCAGACAGTAAATTTCAATCCTTACTGGAAAAGCAGCATTTTTATACTTCATAAGTTTGGATTCTTTAAAACATTTTCGATGATAAAGAAATTTTTTTAAGAAAGACTTAATGAAAAAGAAAAATTTATTTTATATCCATGCCCATCAGTACTGATGCTCTCAGCCTCCTGTGTTCCTTCCACAGGAGGATTCAAACCCTTCCAGACTCACTCAAAAGCGTCTCATCCTTGCATGTGTGCTGGTCTGCCATGGAGAGGTGCATGGGATGTGAAATAAATCACACCTCTCCCTGTTGCCCAGCTGTGACAGCCCCTGACAGCCATGCTGCTGCAATGCCTCCATGTCAGCTGCCCTTGGATCTCTGCTCAGAGCTACCAGATGGGGAGGAAGATGAGTAATGAGGGAAGCTCCTCCATGCCCAGGCAGAACCGCAGGAGATGCAGTGACCTGTCCCGAAATCCCCTCTCATCCCGCACACGCCCGCTCCGTAGCGCACTCACCTGCAGAGAAGCACGAGGCGGTGGTGGTCACTCTGCTGGGTCTGGGGGTGATGGGTCACCCTGCTGGGTCTGGGGGTGCCTGTCCGTGCCTGGAGGTGACCTGGCTGTGCTCGCAGGGTGATGTGGGGGCAGTGGCCAGGCTCTGCCCATACTCCTTGAGCAGGGTGTGCGTTACCCCGGCCACAGCGGCTCCATCCATCCACATTATCCGTTCCTGGAGCCCTGGGACTGCAGGGACCCAGGGAACTTGCTCCTTGCTGTTAAACTGTGCTTATAGATCACTGAATACTGATACTAAAGCACAGGGAAAACCTCCATCAGCTCTTGCAAAGTGCTTTGAAATCTTTTTTCTGCACAAGGACAGAGAGACTTCAAGGGGACAGAAACCAGCTCCTTTTTCAGCCATGCCAAATGTTTTCAGAAACCTCCAGTCGAAAAGAAAACACAGTGAGCTTTGTTTATGGATCATTCCCATCCAGCACCATGCCTCTACTGCTGAGGAACCTGGTTTAACTTATTTTTATGTAAAAAGAAAGAGGTAGGTAGATACACACACACATAAATATCTAGAGCACACACACATACACACACATAATCTAGGAGGCAAAAATGTACCTGCATTTGCGATATCTTCCTGCACCAGGTAAGGAAAGCATCTTTTTCCTTTTAAGCGTGTGCTGTACCTACATTGTTTCCTCGCAGTCTATCTTTAGGTTATAGCAGTTCACAAGGTTTTTTCGGCAGATGTGTTATTCAATTACTTCAGGGCTTTTCCATTTGTAATATTGTGAAGCAATGATAGCCAGCAGACTTCACCTGTCTTTTAGAGATAGCCAGCCTGGTAATTTTAACTCTGCCCATTTTATCCACACCAGTAAATCTCATAACATGGTTATAGAGAGATTCCAATTTTTGTAGAATCTTCTCCTGGGAATTCCTGTATACAATATTGCCATAGTCTGTAATGGACATAACCTGTGATTGGATTAATGTTTCCCTAGTGAAGAAGTCAAAGCATTTCATGTTCCTGTAACTGGTTTGCAGCTCTGCAGTAAAGGTCTTTGGTGTGGCAGAAAGAATAATTGCAAACTCAGCCCCAATCAGAGTATATAATCCCCTCACAGCGAGGGTCTAATTCGGTACAGTTAGACTGCCCATACAGGGGTTTGTAGTGGGATTTTCTTGTCAGGAGAGCAGAATGCATAGAAAACAAGTTAATTTCAGCATTTTAATATTCATCACCCAGTCCTGTACAAAGGGAGGCAAATACATGGCTACTGCTCCACGGGAGGGCCCTGCAGCTCCCCAAGCAGCGAATGGGAAGAGGGCATTGCAATGGGCCACTGGTCTCCTCACAAGAAAAGCCCTCACTTGTGTTCAGATAAACATGTGCCTTTGTTCTTAAGAGTAAATACCATTCTGTCCAAATAAATGCCTAACTTTGCACCCATACTGGCTTCTGAACCTGTCAGAATCCCTGGTGTCACCTCACCTTGGTCTTGACACAAGTGACTGGTGAAAATTTACTGTTGGGAGTACAACATGGATTACTCACCTCTGAGACACAGATCCGCTCCAGGAGGAAGAGCTCATGGCAGGCCAGGAGTAGGCTCTGAGCAAGATCTGCCCACTCAGGTGGAGGAGGAGAACTTCAGCACTCGCATGAGAGGAAAGGCAACTAGAGGCTGGGAACAAAATGTGTCCTATTTTCAGCTCCCATGCTAGTGTCCCCAAAAAATGGGATGTGTAAACCCTCAGGCAAACTAGCAGAGACCGCTCAGTGAAAGGCTCATCCCCAGCTGGTCAAGGAGAGCTTTCAAGAAACCCAGTTTGTTGGAGAACCCTGAAAGCACCATAGAGTCAGCTCTACCTATGTGGCTCAGGAGAGATGTGACTGGGATCTCAGCATGGAAAAACTGGGTAGTGGCAACTGTGGCATGGCTGGAAGGTGCCAGAGTCAATCTGAAAGAGGAATGAAATGGGAGGCAAGAGCGAAGAGTTGGAACATGACATTCTGGAACAAGGATGGGGAGGATGGGTTCCAGGACGGGCGTGCTGCCCGGCTGAAGAGCAAGGCAGATGCTCCTGGCAGATAACCTTATGTTTGGATGTTATGGCATTGCTAGGCAGGTGGAGAGGATGGGAGGAACGTTAGCACCATGGGAGGTGACAAATGGGATGTCATCATTTCCCATATGGGTAACTGTCTCCAATCTGTGCTTTCTGTGCAGCTGAAAGGTTGGGGTATCTCAGCAGAAAGGAAGCATCTCTGGCAGAGATGAGCAATCTACGTTAGGTCTGTACTAGGACCTACAAATTTCAGGCTGTGGGACAGATACTTGTGCATAGGACAAGTAAGACGTGGAGACAGTGATTTTCAGGAAAATCCAGTTATTAAATCTAAACTTAAAAGACTGACTTTTACAAGTCTGACAGAGGGAGCCTCTGACAGCCGATAGCAGGGCAGCACAAGGGCTTCCCAGAATCCAGCCGTCTTGGTTTTGAAGCGATCTGGGAGCTTGTGAGGAGGAAGGAATGGAAATGAAGCAACACACTCATTCCACAGCTGCTTTTATCACTTTATTCATATTTCTAGAGTAGGCTTTTTAGCAGCTAAGCAAATATTTAAACTCACTCATTATATATATATATATATATGTATATATAGAAACATCCAAAAATAAATAACGAGGAATTCTGCTCAAGTGTTTTTGCAATGAATACGCAAAAGAACATTTTAACTCCAGTAAACCAACTTTGAAAGTCTTCCACTAAAACCCTATAAAACCCAACGATAGTCATAAATTAGCACTAGATTAATTCAAAGGAGAACTTACCCCCTCTGCATACCTTCTAATCCGTATCTCCAAGAGGTCATTTTAATTATCACACTGTCACTGCTATTCATTACTCTGCTTCTGGAGACATAGAGCCAGAACTGTGCCTTTTGGATGCCTTGGAATTCATCATATGAAGGCATTTTATTCTGCCTAAAAATGTACACATTTTAACCCTCTCACCTTGAAATACTGATGATAACAGGTTTGCTTGGTGTTTTAAATAATTTTCCTTCCAGTGGGACACCTCCTTCTTGCTTTCAAGCGAGTTCCCTTTGTCAGAGAGCAGCTAACTAAGGAAAGTCCAGCTGATGGGTGGCTAGTGCACAGATACATTCAGCTCAAGTTTTGGCAGATCCTGAGTAGCTCGTCATTCTTCAGAGGCATGCAAAGCCAAGCTTTTGTCCTTACTCGCACCTGCTCACTCTTTCTGGCTGCAGTAATACAAACTAGATAGAAACCGTAAGCC
Source organism: Pomatostomus ruficeps (assembly GCA_013400735.1). Taxonomy (NCBI): domain Eukaryota; kingdom Metazoa; phylum Chordata; class Aves; order Passeriformes; family Timaliidae; genus Pomatostomus; species Pomatostomus ruficeps. The sequence continues at coordinate 136,865 of VYZT01045370.1, forward strand.
AGCAGCTCCCAGGAGGTCCATTGGGAGGAATGTGGCTCCAGAAGTGCAGGTGAGGTCCTGAGACACCGAACACAGAGCTCAGCCTTAACCCTGCTTGCTTTGTGTTTACTTGTATGGAAAGGAGCTCAAAGATCTCACAGAGAACTCCCCTGTATCCAGAGATCGTTAAAGGAGAAGGAAGTAGGAAGGAAAGCCAAGGTGCTTTCAGTTCTTCCTGGAATCACACCTTGGTTCAGCATTGGTCAGGCCTTGCAGCCAAGTCGCTACTGCTGAAGAATCAGGGAGTACTTTCATCAGGGACAGTAAATTTAAGTCATCCCAAAGGTCTACTTTAGCCTGTAGTTCTCAGTGTTTCTCATACCTTTGCATTTTTCCCCAGGATGCAATCTCTTCACACACAGACCAGTGTGAGGATCCAGCTGAGCCTGACTCTGTTCCTAGATCATGGCATTCCTGTCCTGGGAAAAAGGAGAGGGACAACCAACACCTCTCTTTTCCCAGAGGACAGTGTCTGGGGTTAGTACTTCCTCAGGGCCACCCCACACCAAGAGGAGTCCATTCAGTTATGTTTCACACATCTTTTTTCACCCTCAGTGTGGTTCATCCTTTCCCTCTTTCCTACTGGGTCTTGGCACCTTCTCTCCCTCAAGCCACTGTTCCAGCCCAACTCCTGGCAGAAGACTGAAGAGAAGCTGCTTCCCAAGGCTGCTGATGGGTTGAAAAGTGGCAATTCTAAGTGTACTGTCCCTTCTCATCCCCTGGATGACACTCAGGGTCACCCTCTTTTTGTCTCCAGTTTGCAAATCACGGTCAGATGTTTCAGAGAGTCACACATTGCAGGAGACAAGTGTGCCCAGTGGCTTTGAGCAGAGATTTCACATGCTGTCCCTGTAATGGGGAGCTGCTGAGGTTTTACCTGGGGTTTCTTACAGTGGTGTCACAACACTGTTTGTTCACCCCTTTCAGCACTGCTCCTCACTCACACTGCCTCAGTCAGACATTTCCTGGGAAGTCCAGTCTTTCTAGACCCCAGACAGTTTTTGATGGAGCACCACTGTCCCTGCCTGTTGGACAGGTCTTGCAGCAAGTTTCATGCCTGCAGCCTGACAGCCCCATTTGTCATATGACCCCTCTCCTCGAATGATCTGATAGAAGAGCAAAAAACCCAGCCATGCAGCGGATGATAAACTGCGCTCTGAGGAGCACCTGCCTGGCTCCCAGAAGCTATTTATCAGGCTCTCTTAATGCAAGCTAACAGGACTAGCACATGCAGTAGGCATAAGGGTTGCCGAGCCTGACACTAAAAGGGGAGACATCACGTAGTGCAGCAGAGGAGCCAGGACTCCCTCATTAGCTCATTGTATGGATTACCCCTTTAAAGAGAGAGAAGGGGACTGGTGCAGGAAGGAGAGGCTTTCTCATTTTAACAAATAGCTTTTCAGCCACCGCAAATGATTTCTGCAAATCTATCAGTTCACTCTTTTTTTTCCCTACAGATAGAATAAAAAAAAAAGCCCTGAAATTGATTCACCATCTATAAATAAAGAAGAATCAATAGTAAAATTTCTAGCTAATTTCCCTCTCCCTCTTTGCTCCTTGGACTATTTGTTATCTTAGAAATACTTGTCTGGGAAAAAAAAGAGAAACATCATCGATTCCTGACTGCGACGTGCTCCTCCGCCTTGCCCTACAGCTCTCCTCTCCTCTCCTCTCCTCTCCTCTCCTCTCCTCTCCTCTCCTCNGGGCTCGTGGAGCAGTTACACAAGCTGCTCCAGGCAGAGCCAGCAGTCTGCCACAACCATGACCTCAAATAGCTTTTCTTTCTGTGCCAATTCAAGCCATGGTGTGACTGTACAGCAAATCTGGCTTCAGGGCTGCTAACACAGGAACAGAAATGCTGTGGCCACATAACACCAAGCATTGATCCAATATAAATTCACTCTGCCAGCTCAAATCTGCTGAAACAACATCAAGAGGTTACGTTCATACAGGCAGCCTTCATTCTGTTCCGTGTATTCACACCACTCTGTGCTCCTGAACACGTCTCATCAGTCCTGCCAGAGCCAGCAGGAAACCAGCACATCTCCTCTCCTCTCCTCTCCTCTCCTCTCCTCAGCGCATGGAGACAGACGGGTCCTTCAGATGCGCCTGGCTCCTCTTCTCGGGTTTGCCTCCAGCGTGGCTGTTCCCTGGGCCCCGCTGGGCAGAGCATTTATAGTGTGGCACTTTGTCCTTCCTGCCAAAGGAAGAGAGAGAGGACAGGTGTTGTCAGAGCCTGCGGTGTTCCAGCAGCAGGGAAGCGTGTGTGGGGTGAGGAGAAGCCGTGTGTGAAGTCTCGCAGTGAAGTGCATCTGTAAGGAAGGCTTTGGCAGCTTGAGACAAATTAGAGGTGGTTAAAGACCAGCTGGTCCCATCGTTCTCTGGCCAGAGCAGGGTTAGTCCTTCCAGGAGGCTTCAAGGGCTTTGTGTTAGCTCTGAGCTCTCCAAGAGAAGGGCCCCATTACTCCACTTTGGGTGAGGCACTTCCCACTGTTTTCTCCTACTGAGGTTCCTGTACACCTGAAATATTTCCCTTCATTTCTGCTCACGAACAGCCCTCCTTTCACTGTGACTATTTCCTTCTGGAGCACACACCATTCACAGGATGGCTGGGTTCACACATCTGCTCACAGCTGGATTGCCCCCACTGCCAGGGGTGTTCACAGCTGGGTCAGAGTCTTTGGGGACAGACCCTATGTGGCCAGGGAACACCCAGCACCCAACACTAATGCCAGCGCTTTCAGCATCCAGACCAGTGCCTTCAAAGAGCCCACAAAGATGTGATACTGCTATTTCCCTGTGCCTATTAACTCCAATTATCTAACTACAATTATCTAGCACTCATGCCAAACTTCAGTTGTCACTGCAGTTCGGAGTGTGGCGTTTCCAGTGCCCCTTTCAGGGTGCAGCCCCAGCAGAGCTGTGAGAGTTTTATAACTGGCCTCCAAAGGAGCGGGGTTATGCTAAATACAAAGTAGTTTTTGCAGTGATGCCTCAGGAGTTCACAGGGTAAGAACTGAGCTCTTCACAACCCAGCACCACAGAGCCAGCTCCCCAGCTTCCCACAGCTTATCTGGTGGAAAGACTTCCTTTGTAACACCACAGTTCCTGATAAGGAACTGAATATGTCTCACTACTTGTTTCCCAGACAAAGCATTCCTATGTGTGTTTACAGTGTGCATGATGAATTTTTGCTACGTTAAGGAAAAGTAAATCTCTATTATCAGTTAATTCTGTAACATTTCTGTTCTACTTACTTATAAAGCCTCTTTGCTCAGACGCCTTAATTAAAATCCTCCATCTCACAGCCCAGCACTCTCACTGCCCCTCCTCCCTCCAGGTCCTGACACATTGGTCAAAGCAGGATGGGCACAAGTGACCAGGCAGCCTCAGCCCTGGTCTGTCTGTCTGGGCAGAGCCAGGCCTGGGGAGAAAGGGGCACAACTCACACCATTGTGTCCAGAGGCATCGCTTGATGAGAGGTGGAATGGCAAAGGGTGTGGGTCCTGCTGCACCATCCCTCATTTAGGGAAGCTCAGCCAGCACCGGGCTATCCCAGAGCAGGGACCTTCACAGCCCCTGCCAGCGCTGGTGCCTCTCACTGGGACTGAAAAGGTGTCTCGGAGACAAACACTGGGGCCAGGAGCCAGAGGAGCCAGCTTTGGCTGCCCTCTAACCCTGCCTATGGGATTCCAGTGGAGAGTGGGGTCCCTCCACACTCACCCCAGAGCAGCACCATCTTTGGGCAGCCTTCACCATCCCCTGCAGAAACACCTTCAGACACCTTCTTCTCTGTACAAGCAGCAAACCCCAACTATCCATTCCCATCCCAAGGAAGGTACTCAAACTGTGCTGTCAGTGTTGCTCACACCAGCCAAGGGGCTCCATGACCCTTCAGGGTGCTCCCTCAGGCAGCTTGCCTCCCCCAGCCATTCCTAGCCAACCTGGTTCATTTTTCTCCCACTGCTGTACCAAATCCTACTGAGACTCAAGCACTGGGAAGGAGGAGATCTGTCTGTCACACATCCATGTCACACACCAGAAGTGAAGTGACCTACCAAAGGCCATGCAGCAGGCCTGGAGAGAACAAAAAACAGCTGATGGAACCCCAGTTTTCTTGATCCCTGCACCCTGACTCACCCCAAGGAACTGGGCCCCTCTAGACCTGCCTGCTGTAGTGACACACAGAAACCTGCCTTCCTCACCACACAAATGTGTGTTTTTCAGTGCATCTGCTTTTATTTGCAGAAGGATGTTTTAATATACATTTTTAAAAAATTGTACTGATGTAGTTGCTGATGGGGCCCAGGGCTTAGAGAACTTTACCTCCACCAGCCCTCCTCTCCTCCCCGCTGTCACAGCTGCCACCAGTTCAGCATCTACTGCATCTCTACAGTTCAATCACCAACCTAAGGCATAGTGGTATTTTGAAGAGATAAACACTGAGACAAAAATAAATAAATTAGGACCCTGGGAGGGAGACCTGAAAGGCAGAGTGAAGTGAGAACAAGCAGTTTCTCTGGTTCTGTGTATAATTGCATTGACATGTTCCTAGACAACACTGCAGACCCAAACACAGCAGCAGCTGTGAACCAAACGGAGACTCACACAAAACATCGGGAAGCCAGCCCGGCAGCCCATCCCGTGCCCTGGGGCTGCATCAGCACTGCCCCTGTCACTGCTGACACCTTCCTGCCTGCTCCAGGCACAGCCAGCACTGCATGGGCAGGCAGGGCTCAGCTCCTGGCCGGGCTGGAGCTGGTGCTTCCATGCAGCCCCCATTTCTCTGCACCCACTCGAGTCACTGGAGCAGCACTGCTGAGAGTCATTCCCATGCTCCTCTATGCAAGTGAAGGAAACCATATAATGCAAAATATGCAAAGAGGATAAAAACGGGTCTTAAACTTCCTTTTTCCTGGTTTGGATAATGCAGAAAAAGGAAATCCTGCCATGCCAACAGCACTTACAGGTGAGATTTTTAGACGCTGGCCTTTTTCAGTTATCCACTGAACTGAAGCATCATGAGTATCAACCACTCGATTCACATCAGGTACTTGTGACAAAGTGGTTTTTTGGGACATACAGCCAATCAAACCAGTCACAATCAAACCACAGCTCTGCTACATGTTCATCGCACAGACAACACTTAATCTTGCAGCCATGCAAACTGTTTTGCAAATTGAAATCTCAGAGGCATAGCAATTACAATACCAAATTTATACCACATCTCTCACTCAACTAATTGTACATCCAAAAAATCACCACTTGAATAATCTGAATACATTCACCTTTACAGCTAAAAAAGCCTCCGCTACATGCTTGATCTCAACACAATTTTGAGTTACAGAACCCCAGGGGAAAATAAAATGCCAACCTCTGATTTCAACAGGAAAATTGCTTCTATCTAAATACGGCAGATGCATAATTCACACTGAGGTCTAACAGCTTGGTGTTCCCAGCAAAGCTCGTTTTTACTCTGCAAAATGGGGATGTTGCTGTTGCTGCCTGTGGCTCTCCCAGCCCATCTACAGGAGGATGAGCCCTAGATGCACCTACTCTGAATGTAGTCTACATGTTCACATCCAAAACAACTGTACCTGAATTCCTAGTTGTTAGGAAATCTGAAAGGCCTTAAAATGAATTGGCAGATTTACAAACTGGGCTGATGTTCTGGATGAGGTGAGGTTTATAGAGCCACCACCTGTGCCACTGTGGTGGCTCTGTAAACCTCACCTTCACACACACAGTTCTTGACTTTTGTTTCCATCTCGTGAAGCAAGGCAAGGTGGGGAGATTTAACTAGTGACTTTGCAGCTGGTGCATTAAAGAAAGTCAAAATAGAAGAGAATTGGTGTTTAAATTGCAAAGGGAGGTAAAAATGAAGTTATCCAAGCCATGTGAGTGGGATCAAAAATGAGTCATCAAGGCTGGAAAATGGGTAACCTCTGATCCCTGAAACTAAGAATTCTGGCTGCTGTCGTGTTGCTGCTGATCTAATTTTTACACTTTCCCCTCCATACAGAGGAGACACGTTTCCATTGTACCCATCACAGCTAAACAATCAAGGCCTGATCAGTCCCAATGCTTCACTCTCGGGGATGCACAATTAACCAGCACCACGCTGGACACTGCAAGGGGGGCGCAGTATTTTCTGGGAATGCCTGACAAGTTTCAATTGTAAAGAACACAAACCAAATGACCCAGCAGATAATGACAGCCAGTGCCCTGACAGTTAGATAATGTGCATGCTCCGAAGCAAGGCCAATTAGAAGCAATAAAAACAAATTTGAAATGTTAGAGCAAAGGTCAGAAATCCTCAGCCATTACCACAGGCTTGATTTTTCTTTTTTTCAAGCAGTCACCAGCGCCTGTTTCCAGTAAGCGAGCGTGTAGTTGTGCTTGCCACGTGCCCACCCATCCATTAGAGCACCTTGTGACTTCTGGGCCATACAAACTCCACCGAGTGTTGTGTGGAGGATCCCAGCAATACCTGGCAATCTCCTCAGGTCTATCTCCTATGGCTCTGCCCTTCTGAGTGCAGGGACTGGTCCACGCTGCTTACAGAGAAGGCAGGTGTTAAAGAGTGTGCAGATGTCTCTCCCTCTGCCACAGAAGGGGTCCTGCTGCTGCCATCCATCCTGCAGTTCCTGGCCTCCCTCCCCAGCTCAGTGCAGCAAGACACACGTGCTCCATCCAGGAGGCAGTGCACAGGGCAGCAGTAATTGGGTTATAGCTGGAGCCACACTGTCACACAAGAGAAGGAGGAGGAGCCACAATTACAAGCATCTCATGTGGCTCACAGACAGCCACCCTTGTGCACCTCTGCTGACCCCAGAGCTGAAAGCTGCAGGGAGCATGGGAATAGGTTCTGTCTTGGCTCCTGTCCTCCCATTCCCTAAGGAGCAGCAGGAGAATAGTGGATTGCAGTTACCTGATGAGATGCAGCAGAAAATGGCAGTCTCCTGAGCTCGTTCAAGTTACCAGTATGATACTGGGAATGACATGCTGTGTACATCAGACATTACCCATGCCAGCCCACCCTTCCCACAGGTCCCTGGCTCTGCTTTCAGACCAGGAAAATCCCAGGCCAGGGTAATGCATGAGGTAACACAGATGATGTATATCTGCTTATTGAGCCCTGGCTTCCTCAGAGCAACAAGACCAGGGAAGGAAAAGGAAAGCAGGTGGGTATCTGCAGGCATACCTATGTGAGGATGCCTGGGAGAGCTAATCTGAATACATTTAGGGTTTAAATGCAAAGCTGATTAGTGAAACAACAGCAAGCTCTTATGCGATATGCTCCTTCTGAGTTAAAGTAGCCATAATTCAATTTATTCATTTAGCTCATTTCCAAAAAGTAAATTAAAGTGGAGTAAATTAAATTAAAACAGCTGACAGCACCTTCATTTTGAAAGCGATTGTTAACATGGACCCAGTCTACTTCATACAGTAATGCAGATTATTTTCTCCTGCTAGGCACACCAGCTCCCCATCCTGAAGTATTTTTACACTCCCTCTGTTCAGGGAGTCTCTAAGAGCAGGACTAAGCTGGACACGTATTTGGCTGTTTGCATGTGCTGTAGTGTGCACGTGCTTAAATCCAGGGTAAAATCCCTGCAGCTGGCAGCCTTGTTCCCAAGTGTTTGAGGAGCTAATTGTTGTAATGAGAACTTTTGGTGAAGCCTCTGCTGGGAGCTGGCCAAGCACTGCACATCTCTAAACTCTGTAAATCAATCCTTTCCACTGAACCCCTGCAAATGTCACTGTTCAAAGCCTGGAAGATGTTCTTTAGTGACAGCTACAAGTATCAAGAGTTGTATAAAACGTGCAGACGTGTGGGAGCAAGCTGATTGATTTGTAATTACCAATAGAGAAAGGGGGAAAACCCCAAAAATAATTTTTTTAGGCAAAACATATCATGTGCCTTTAAACCTTAGTGCGCCCATTACTAATACAAAATACAGACCTGGAAATGAGATTGAAGTTATCTGACTCTATTTTCCTGCTGTCATTCCATTTCCTCCCTCCTCTACAAATTGTAAGAGGTTTTGCTAACCTTTCACATTTGGTCTAGAACATTTTTTCTGTTTATTACACTCTGCTCTCCTCTTAGCTACTGAAAATGGTGGAGGAAAGGACAACACAATAATAATTTAAGTTTGGGAGAAGTGAGCTGGGGATGGCAACATCAGGAATAAAGTAGGGAGTTGGCCTCACTCCCAGCTCTCAAGTCAGTCATGGCCAGGTCAAAGAAAGCACAACCAGATGTAGGTGAAACCTCAAAAATCCTGAGCTTGAAAGTGTAGAGAGGAGTTTTTCTGAAACACAGAAGGTGGTGAATTGGGGAGAGCATTCCAGACCCAGTGGGGCAGAAGGACCCACACTCCGCACGTGCCAGAGAGCAGCACAGCCCTGGAATGGCGTCAGCCTGAGCCCACAGAACCTTTGGGCACAGCTGTTTAGTGTTGAGGTGGGGCTCAAACCGAGTTGTCCAGGCAGAAGGACCTGCCTTTTGTCACTCTGTGCCCACACACAAAGACCTTCCCCATGCCCACCCCGTGTGGGGCACAGAAGTGCCCACGGCCTCCGAGGACAACAGGACAGTCCCGTGGGCCGACCCAGCCTCTGGACATGCAGCTGTGCTCTCATACATCATCATTAAGGCTGCAAAGTCAAGCAGCAAAAGGAGGAATTGCCAGAATAAAGGCTGTCAGAGCAATTTTAATTCAACCTCCTGGCAGATATGCCTTCTGATGGGGTCTTTAATTACCTCATCACAGCCTACTTTTTCTTCAGCAAGGCTGCTGCTTTATTCAGGGCACGATGGACAGACGGCAATTAATGAAGGGCCAGTCAATATTTTGTTCTGTCCTTTTTTCATTCAGCGTGTGGCCCCAGGCATTATTTGCCACATGCCATCAAATCCCTGCTCTTAGAATTATTCATCTTCTCCTGGGCTTTTCTCTCGTGTGTATCAGTGCAGCAACTGTGAGATTCCCACACAGGAAGGAATTTCTTTTCCAGCACTTCTGTGAGCAGAGCACCTGGGTTTTACCTACAGGAAAATATGGGGCAGACATGAGGTGTAGAATGCTCCACCAGAAACGCCCAGGTGGGAATTTTCAGGATATCCACACTGTCTCTGTTCAAAGCCCATCTTACCCAACCTCTGCCAGAGCTGTTTACAGACTCAGGACTTTTAGACTTTGAACTTCAGCATGTCAAGAATACAACTCACATGGAACTGGTGGCTCTCCAAGAAAAAATGTCAGTGGTCTAAAGAGGCAAGAGCTCCTGTGCTGATGCTGTGCTGGAGCAGGGCTGTTGCAGCCAGGGAGCCAGAGTGAAAGAACAGAGAAATGCTGATATAGGCAAAGGGATGAGCTTCAGGCAGTGCAAGCTGACTGGCATTTGTGAATTTTTCAGCTAAAGTTCTGTTTTCCCTCGTAAGCCATTCTCTGTAACAGCTGTACTCTGCTGTCTCTTAATCTCTTACAAATTTTTCACCTTCAGCAACCTCCTTTCAGAGGAGGACATTTCACACTTTCAACCTGAGAAATCTTAACCTTTCCTCTGGCACAAGTAGAAAGAGGTGAGAGCAGGACAGAGACCGAGTAAGAGGAAGAGCTCCCTGTGCCACTGGCAGCATCAAAGGGAGCTCCACTCAAATGGTTTCCAGTGAGAGCACTGGGAGTGGAACTCTGGTCACTGAACAGCTCAGAAAAGGAACAAGAGCACAGGAAGGGCATGAACCTTCACTGCTGTCCAATAGCCCCTTTCTGCTCTGTGCTCACTTAACCCACCCTTAGAGAGCTGTCTTTGTGCCCAGGACAGGCTCTCTGAGCCTCTCTCAAGCACGGCTAAGTGGCAGCGCTCTCTTCTCCAGCAGCTTCTGCAGGCAGCACAGAGCTCTCTCTTACCCTGCTATAAATCCATGGGCCCGCTGGCTTGTCACTCCAGAGAGCATCCAGCATTTTCAGCAAGGCTTTTAATTCATTAGCTCACAGAGGAAAATATTCTAACCTTGCTGCCCTCCCCAGCTGAGTCACTGACGCTTTCCTACCTTGCCGCAGACACATCACCTTCAGGAAAATCATTACTTTGCATGCTGATAACAGCAGACATTATCTTTGTGAACTGGGGGTTTGTTTGGGATCACAGGGTGTCCCTGCCATAAGGACTGCAGGACACCCCGGGGTTACTGCCTGAAACCTGACCTTCCCCTGCAGGCTGTGGGAAACTCTGTGCTCACTGGGCTCACCCCCAGGGGAACTGGGGGGATACTGGACGGAGCTCAGTCAGAGGGAAGGGGCTGGAGGGTTCTGGGAGGGGCTGGATGAGCTCTGGTGGGCTCCATCACTGGAACAGGTTTCCCAGAAAAGCTGTGGGTTCTCCATCCCTGGAAGTGTTCAAGGCCAAGTTGGATGGGGCTTGGAGCAACCTGGTCTAGTGGGAAGGTTCACCATCTACGGGATGGAACTGGATCATCTTTAAAGTCCCTTCCAACCCAAACCAGTCCGTGATTCTAGGATGTGTTGATCTACAGGTGGCACTTGGGCTCCTGTAAGGCAAGGGCAGGAGGAATTTAACCACAGGTCCCGCCAGCCAGTTGGGTTCACTGACAGGCACATAAGCACATTACACACAGAATACAGATGCAGGTATTTCTCTTGACCCTTGAAATAAGCTGCACAAGCATTTGGGGTAGCAGAGGGTGCCCTTCCTCCAGCCTCAATCTTGTTCTGTAACCAGAGCTGTTGCATCAGTTGTTGTCTCTTATTCCGGATGATCCTGGTTCCGTTCCCATGGAACTGCCTGCATTACCTGTGCTCTGGGATGGCTGCTGACAGCCTGACTGCATGGACAAAGCTCTTGAAAGGTGCCAGAATTTGGGTACCAGCCCTATTCCTGACCCTCAGGGCCACCTCTCCCTTTTTGTGCCTCAATTTCCTTCTCCAAAACATGGTGATTCAAACATAAACATTTCCTTCCTCACGGTCAGATGCGCTCTGGAAGAGCTGCAGGTTGTTGCTATTTCCAGGCCTGTCATTCTAACACATTTTGGCTGCACTAATTCCCTCAAACAGAAATTGTTCTGCCTGTCCTAGTCTGGGACAAAGGAGGCAATTAGTTGTCCCTTACACGTTTATTAACTCTGCAGCTTTCTTTCAATGACTGTGTGGAATCCAGTAATGTTTTAATATATTTTCATAAACTGTGGGCACAACATGTCCTGTTTCCACTAATAACCGTGCCATATAATTAGTCCTGATTACACAGATATTTAGTATCATTTTACATATTCCAATCCTTTCCTAGTGCCACTGCCTAGCCAAGGCATATTTAAAGCCACAGCCATCTCCCTTCTGTTTCCCAGCAGTTGCAAGAATTCGTTTTGGAGAGGATTGCAGTTAACACAGCAGCTTCAAAAAACAATTTTATTTCACTGGTGTACATTTTAGGTGTATATATATACAGGCTCTGATCAAATGTCAGGTGAAAAAGCCCAGGATACAAATAGAAGGCATTTATCTACTTACAGGGAAAAGCTGGTATTTGAAATCCATCAGGAAATTAACAACATGAATCTTTAAAAATCTATTCCTTAAACATCTGTTGGCTAAGGGCTGAAAATTGACCATATTTAGGATTTTACTGTGAGGTAGCACTCCCCAAACAAAAGATCCCTCACCCCATTAGGCTCTGATGGGGAAACGAGAAAAATTTGCTCTGTGTGACCCCATTAGAGATATGTATCTTTCCCTGCTGGCGTGGCTGTCTCTATAGAGATGGACATGGATATTTGATGAGATTAAAATGCTTCAGTTACCACTGTCAGTGGTTCTTTAATTTAAAATGAAGAAAGCAAACAAACATTCCTTTTGATGAGGTAACTGAATGATGCTATGGAAAAGCACTTTGCTGTCAGGTGGTAATTAGGTTCGGTAATAGTTGTGGGTTTTTAGCCTTGGAGGCTGTGGCCCCTGGGAGTCTGAGAGAAATGATACATTCAATTTCCGGAGGAGAGGAAGATGCTGGATGCTTTTCTCTGCTAACCCTGCAGGTCTCTGCAGATAAGAGCATTCAGAACTGCAGTGCTGACAATCCTCCTTGAGCCAGCCTAAACTGTGGTGCCAGGATCACAAACAGGAAAGGGAGATGGGCTCAAAGCAGGCCTAACACAGGCAGGCTGGCTCTGACCACATAGAGAAGGAACTGCCAGAATGGCTGCAGTGAGAGGATTTTTAAAGGCTGCAGAAGGAACTCCAGCAATTGCTCTCTGGTCTGGGCTGATATTTGTAACATCCATCTTAGACATCACTAGAAAATCTTCAGTAGGAAAGTGTTCCTTTGCAAACAAGGAACCATTCCCACAGCTACTCTTTTAAGGGAGGAAAAAAGCGGGTGGAAGGAAGGAGTGATTCTCAAGGCTCAGCTGCCTCCTTTGCCAATTTGGAATTGCCTTTCTCATTGCAAAATATAAATTATGTTTGGTTGTGCTGCTAAGAGCTGAAACCCAAATGAAACATTCCAATTGGTCTAAATGCATTTAATTGAAATTTTTCAGTTCGGAGGAATTATTGCTGTTTTCTCAGAACAGAGGCAAACTCTGAATATGATGTTTCCCATGAAACAGGTGCTCTGGTTCCCGCTCTGCTTCCCTCTTTGTGTTGTTACACAGCTTTTCCAGCTCCAGGAATGCTGATTCTCCATAAACAGCTCTGTGGCATCTCCCCTGCTCCTCACACAAGCTAAGGACACTGAAGGGATACAGTTGGCCAGAGGAGGGCCAGCAGTGCTGCAGGTGCCAAGCTTGGGCATTTCACACCTTTGTGCACTGCTTACCAGTGCCTGACTTCCTGTCCCACTTCCTTTTGGACCAGGACCACTGAGCTGGCTGTAAAGCTGAGTAAGGGCTCAGAGCAGGAGGGGATCCCCAGGCAGAGCATCCCAGCTGGGCTGGCAGAAGGAACCTGCCACGGGCTGCCAGTGCTGCGGCAGCTCCAAGGGCACGTGGAGAACTCTGCCTTCAGCACAGGCTTGCCAGTAATTTCCCGAAGTGCTGAAAAAGTTTTCACTTCCAGAATTAAAACTTTGCGAAATAAAAGCGGGTCTGATTCGCTCCCAGGAGATAAATGAAGGGTAAGTCCATTAAAGATACTGGTGTGAGATTGGTGTACAGCAGACAGAATTCAGAAAAGATATCGATATCTCCAAAATCCTCTGAATATTTTTTCAGACATAAACCAGGTATCTTTCCTGATCATAAATGCTTTATTTCCAAATGGAATTTCAATAAAATAAGCACAGTTAGACTAGCATGCTTATTATAAAGCCATAATGCAGTAGCACTGAAGTTTAGTCCTGAAAGGTATTAAAAAAGCAGCCCTGCTAAAGCAAGAGAAATTGCTTTCTGACCTACCGAGTTTTAGGAGTAGGTGCTAGTGGTCCCTCCACCAAGGAGTTCAGCCTGTAGTAATCCAAGAATGTCCTGGCCACATTTCTTCCGAGCTTCATATCTGTGAGTTTTTAATTAAGGAGCATTTTTAAAAAAATTCATTAAAAAATAATAATAGTAATAACAAAAAATTCAGAGTCTAAAGGTAAATTATTGCTATTTAATGCAAGAGCAAGTTTTGCATTAACCATCCCACAGAGCTCAGGCTTCAGGCAAAATGACTTACACAGGCAGATATGGTGGGGGTCATCTTGTTTGCTTCTTGTTTTCACAGGCAGATGCTGCATAGAAACACAGACAGGAGGAAACAATCTGCCTTTCCCCCCACGCCTGGTTGCAGATCCCTGTGGTTCTCATGAAATAATACACTAGACAAAAGGGGCCCTCCAATTTCCACATTCAGGGAAAATAATTACCTTAAAATGCTTGGATACGGGCAGTATTTCTGTATCCAGGAAACAAGGTCAGCTGTATCATGGTGTGAACCTGCCATGCCAGTGGACCGAAGGTTGGGATTAAAGCTGTAGCCCTCCACACCTTCAGCTCTGACCCCCACAGTGTCATGGGAGAATACCCTGCTCTTTCCCTGTGTTGTATTCAGGACGTGAACTGGTGATTTTAGCACAGAACTGGAAGGGCAGTAGGTTACCTTAATGAGTTCAGCAGTAACTTTGGTGTGTCCTTTCTCCTCACGAGCCACGATTTCTCCTTCAGCTGACCCCTAAACCCAGCATTAGGCAGGTGCTGCACACCAAAGCTGCCACAGAGACCTCAGGGTCTGCCCTTCCTGAAGACTCAGTTGCTTACAAAGAAGTTGAATAACCTGTGGATTTCATTGAAAAACAATAACCCAGACAACAGGTCCATGGGGTTGGATGTGCTGCTCATGTGAACAGTCAGCATTAGGTCTGCCTGCCACAGAGCAGCACCTCCTTATCACATGCAGGGTGATGTCCAGCTGGGAAATACCCAGTGGATGCCATTATCCACAGCTGTGTTGTGGGGCTGAAGACTCCTTTATTTGCCTGTCTGGAACGGATGCCTGCCCAGGCCGCAATAACCACACGGTTCTGCAGGGCACTGCCCCAGATGGTCGTGCTGAGGAGCATTTCAGCAGGGCTGCTGCAGCAGCTGAGGTGGGTACAGAACCTGGGCAGCCTAAAGAGACCTCTGCAGCCAACACCCGGCAGTCCAGGAAGATGAACCATTGCTGGGTTGTTTTGTGTGCATGTTCTGCTTTATCTTTAGCTCTCTGCTGATGTTTCCATTAGAGGAAAATTCCAGAAGTGTGGCGTCCCAGGGGCTTCCAGCAGCGCCGGTGAAGACGCTGGCTTCTAAATGAAGCTTTTATTACCCGCCCACTTACATTAGACACATCAAAACAAGCGAGTATGAGACATCAGGTTCAGGCATCACTGAGAGATCTCTTTATCATTTATTTATTTATTTATTTATAAGGAAGGTCGAACTGACGTGACAGTCTTTACTTCTGCAAAAACCCAGCCACCAGCTCTGCCAGAGCTGTGGTCAGGTCTAGTGGCTGAGGATGACTCCTGACACTGCTTTTCTCTCCACTGATCTTGTCCCGCTTTTCCAGTTCCCACCGCCGTGCCTAGGGATGGTGACAAGGATCTGTCCCTTGTGTCTGGGGGTCTATCCTGACACGCTCACCGCAATCCCAATCCTGTGTGTGCTGCAGGCATCCCTGTTCTCCGGGCAGCAGCACAGCAGAGCTGGAGCAGCTGGCATTCCCGGCTGTTCTCTGCATGGACAGGGAGAGGCGGCTCTGTGGATCAGCACCGGCTGCTTCCCGGCTGTGGCAGTGCCCAGCGAGCTCCCCTTGCAGCCTGCCAGCGCTGCCAGGTGAGACCAGCCTCAGCAAGTTGGAAACAGCCTAAAGTTTAGCCATTCGAGGGAGGGCAGTGTTGCTCTGAAAGTGTTTTGTGATTGTTCCCAGAATTTGGGGATGGCTGGGGATAGTTTGGTTGCTGCGGATGTGGACTCAAAGCGGCAGCGAAGGTTGAGAGTTCAGAGTAGTCTGAGAAAGCGAGGAAGAAGGGGAGAGGGCTGTCAGACACTTAAGGGATTGAGAGGACTAACATGGCTTGATCTTGTAGTTTCTTTCATTTACTCGTCACTTTAAAGGCATGAAGTGGTAATTGGACTCAGTAAAGTCTCTAGGACATTTTGTCAGTGGCAATCTGAGAAAGCTCCTCTGCCAGAAGTGACCCTGCTGCCCTTTTCTTTGTCTCTCTGCATTGCTTTTGTTTGCATGGTGGGAAGCACCTGACCTGCCATCCTGGGGGAGGAAGCCCTTGGATGAGAGTGGGTGCAGCCCAGGAAGTGGCTCCATGAGCTCCTGCCTTAACCCTGACCTGCAGGAATCCAGTTCCACTGCTGAGCTCAGGTCTTAGGAACAGCTTTCTGAAGCTAAGGACAGCTAACCACTGGAATAACCTGCCTTAGCACGGCTGGAAATCTCCAGACCAGAGGTCTTCAAGAAGAGGTTAAGCCCACAACAGACATGAATGGTTTAGGTGTAACTGGTGCTGCATGAAGTTCGGGTAAGGAAACATAACAGGGCCTCTCAGGCCACTTCACCCCATTTTCCTACAGTTCTGAAGGTATTTTGTAACCCACACGGAGACCTGTTTGCTAAGATTGCCAAGAAAGGTAAGGGCATTTTGCAGAGCATGGATATGCAGATAGATGCAGTGTGAAGAAACTGGAAATGCAGTGCCATGTGCACCCACCGAAAAGCCACAAAATGGGAATAACTTGCAGTCAGCATTGATGAAAAGAGACTCAAACCAGCATGGGATAAAAAATGTGCATGTTCTAATACCAGTCTCTGCAGCCATCCTGCCCCCTCTGCTCTGCCTGTCACTGCCGCAAAGGATGAGCGGTTTCTGTCATGGAAATCAGGCAGCTGATACATAAAACCAGCAGCGGCAGCATTGGTCTCTCCCTGTGACTGTCCAGCCCGGGCAAGAGCTGGCGTGACTCCCTCAGCAAACACCGCAGCACGTGTGTGCAGAACCGGTAGAGGAAAACAAATTAAAGCAATAACATTTGCATTTATCTCTGGTGCACGGAAGGCTCACACTCCACTTTGGCTTACAGTGTATCCTGAGCATATAAATAACAGCTACTGCAACCAGAACCCACTTTTGCTGGGTGGTTTGGTCAGTTGGTTGGTTTTTAACCAGCTTCCTTGCTGCAATCACACGTGCTGTGAGCCCACAGGAACTCCCTTCCTAGCTTGAACTGCACTTGACAGAAGGCCATTTCCCAGCTATTCCCATCACAGGGACTTGGCTCATACGAGACGGTCAAAATCTGTTCGGGAGAGTCCTGATGGAAACAGCTGGGTGTATCTTCACCTTCACTAGTGTCTGCAGCTCCTTCTCATCTCCCTTCCTCCTCCTCCTCCATGCTCCATATTTCTACCTGGAAGTGGAAGCCAGTGTCCCTCCTGCAAACGCCCTTCTCACAGCATTCACTCTGTGAATGGCATCAGCCGGTTTGGGGAGATTTCAGGACAGTCTGTTTATGCACCGCTCTGCCAAATTTCACAGATGTTAGGAGGTTCAGGAATCGTGCTGGGCTCTCTGCAAAATCCCGCACGTTTATGATCCCTACCATGCCCCACAGCCCAAAGCTTCCAGCCCTGGTAGGAAAGCAGGACAGAGGAGTGGGGACTCTCATAAGCCATTACGAGTTTTCAGCGGACACGATTCATTGAGCCTATTGTGAACAGTCTGCTTAAGCTTGAGCCTCTGGAAGCGCAGACAGAGCCTTGTTCTGTCTGTGCATGGAGGCAATAAAAATCTCAATTTGGAAACCAGTTAGCAGTACAAGTCATTAGGGGAGGTACTAAATGTTGCTGCTTTAATAGCTCACTGATCCTTTAATAATGTCACTGCTGCAGAGCATGGTGGCACCATTCGCTCGCTTTTGTTTTGCTTTTTGAAATTCAGGGTCATTCCACTTTCAAGTGAGTGGATTATCTCTCTTTCCTCCTTCTGCCAGAGACTGCAAACTGCTTTAAATAATTAGAAAAAAGGATGGCTCCTTCAAATTCACCATCTCATTTTCATAAGGTCCAGTGTCATTGCTTTGGAACAGGAAGAGAAGCTGTGATGGTGGTAAGGATTTGACAAGGGCAAAACAGTTAGCAGCCCCCACTCATCTTTGATAAGTCCTGTGGGGTCTCTGCCAAGCAGATTGGATCTCTGGTTTTATGTCTCATCTAGAGGACGGCACCTCCATCAATTTGAAACACTGCACTGGGTTATTAGCTTATGGAATTCATCCAAGTTTAGTCCTAAGCAGGATTTGAAATGTGACCATTCAATCCAGAGGCACCACCGACCAGACCCACACAAGTCTTTTGTTTCAGACAAACAGCTTTAAGTTATGCTAAAGACAGACAGAGAGGAAGGAAAAAAGAGTGGAAAGGGAAAAAGAGAGTAAGGAAAATGAGAACAAAGAGAAAGATGAATCTTTTTAATAGCTCAAATTAAAAACCAGAAGAAGCTCTTTGTTTGACACAATGGAATTTTACAGCAAATCTCAGTCCCCCACAACAAGGATCCTGTTATTTATGAAAAGAAGGTTATTTTGTGTGGGAGTCCCAGATGACTGTGGTCAGCGAGCATATTGTCAGCTTCATACAATCTCAAGAGAAATATGGATGAGGTTTTCTCGCCTGTTTATAACAGCTTCCATCAATGGATCAAAACCCTTCCCGACTCGAACAAGAGCTCTAATGGAAAATGGCATTACAGGGCTTTAAACCACCATGTTATATCATGCCAAGCCTGATCAGAGCTAGTCCTCTATTTCAGCAGAGCTGTTCTCACCAGTTACTTACTTATTTTGTTTCACAGTGCTGACACTGCTCTCTAATAAACAGATGCTGCCCCAATCTCATCTCATGGGGGGCCCACTCTAAGGAAAGTTGATTGGGGAAAAAGAGAGACTTGGTGGTGAAGGAGGGTGGGGAGAGGGGCTATTCCAAGGCTTTTCGCCAGCATTTAACATGGGGCAAGTCTGGGTGCTGATGATGCACCCTTCTCTGGGACTCACTCCAGGGAAAAACTGTTCCCAATGCCTAGCGTAGCTGGTTACATATTTCAAAATCATTATCAAAGGAGGAAGCTTCTGAAATGGGAGTGTGGGGATGAGATTAGGCTTTCCATAGCTCCAGTGTAAGAACCAAGCTCAATGTGGGAATTACTGGAGACACCCTCTTCTGGTACTTGGCAGGTCAAACTCTAGAAATGCAGCCAGACCATCCCGCCTTGGAATCTATAAATGCCCTGAACTGCCAGCCTGGAAATAGCAAAGGGACTTTCCCCAAGGAGAGCATTTTCATTCCCAACAGCCTCAGCTCCTGATCCCAGATGGGACAGATGCTTTTGGAAGCAAAATGTATCAGCAATGACAAGCCTTCATTCTTATTCCTCTTGTGCGTTATCAGGGAAGGAACCAGATGGAAAGATCCCTGACCGACTATTTCAGGCTTTCAGGCCCTTTTCCTGAAATGCTTGATTGTGGTGGAAGAAATTACGAAGATGGGAGTTGTGCGCTCTTCTCCCTGAGTAATCAGAGGCCTGTAATTTTCTCTGCTGCTGGGAAAGAGGAGATTGGAGAGCAGGTATCTTGGAGAGCACTGTTTTATCTCTGCCGGAGGCACAGTGCTCAAGGACCATGCTGCGTTTCCCATGAACTCATTTCAATACCAGCTTTCGCTTTTGTCCTCATGAACTGAACTGAAACGGGCAGATCCCACACAACACCTGGACGTGGGGAGCAGACAAGAAGGTGAAGGTGCTGCACAGGAGCCAATGGCTGGACAGACCCAAGTGCTCCTGGCCCTGCCGGGTGCTGCATCGAGAGGCAGAAGAGGCTGGAGGGAGCAGAGTCTGCGGGAGCACCAGTGTGCCCCAACTCTCTCTCTGTTACCTGTGGGATTGGGCACCTGTGAAGGAGGGGCCCAACTGAACACACTCTGCTTACTGATGGAAACCTGCCCGTGTCCCTGAGCTGCAGAGTGGCTGCCACACGTGTGGCCATGAAAAGGGAGCACCTGACTCAACACAAGATTTGAGACACACAGACAGCTACAGGAAATTCGGGGTGCCCCAAGCAAGCACAGAAACAGTGAGGACTGAGATGCCTCGGACACCTCCAAAGCAACACTGGGAAAGCCACAGGGCCACAGCCCATTTTCCCTCTGAATCCACATGCCTTTCCCAGAGCTATGAGCATGATTTTACAGAGACACCTCTGGCTGCTGCTCCATTTTCCTAGTGCCATCTTCACACTGCTCCATGCAAGTGACATTTTGTCCATCTTATGGTCCTTCTACACCAGTGGGAGATGGAAATGGGCCCTCCTGTAAATGGTAATCTGGCCTAAGCTATAAAATGACCAAAGAAAATGGTTTATTAAGTATCTTGGCGTTGCTGATGCCTGATGAGGTTTTCTGAGGGACAGAGGTCAGAGCCAAGCTCACAGCTGAAAAAGAGAAACGCTGAAAGAATGAATTTCAGCACCAGTATATTTTAATTCATAAAAATATTGCGTCAGTATCGCTCTTTGAATTGGTATACTCTTCAAATTATGCATTTAAAACCTGATTGTAACAGCTTCTATCAAACTGTCCCAAAATTAATTTGGGCCTGAATTTACTGGTCTCACATTAATGTCTGATGGATCTTTAGTAAGAGTAGCAGGAAAACATAGGATGAGTCTCTTTTGTGATTTTAATGTTTCTGATCTTTGCTATTGTTTAATTCTGGTTACTTGCCAGCTCTGGGAAGGAGCCCTTGTGGATTAGCTGACCTCAGCTCTTTACACAGTCAATGAAAATTACGAGCTGATTCTCTCTGATGTACTGAAAAGGGATGAGGGCAGGGGAAGAAATTTCCAAGTGAAAATCCAGCATTCACAACCTTCTCTCAGTGATGAATGTTCTCAAATGCACGAGGGAAAAGCAGCATGAAAAATAAAGCCTTAACAGTTGTTTTCAGCTTGGTTGGAAATGCAAGAACAGTACAATACATTCCTATTGTAATTAAACCCCCCAAAATACACTGGAAAATCATAAGCTGGACTCTTTGGGGATCCTCTTAGTCCCTCACATCTCAGCTCAGAAACACCATGATCCCCGTTGTTCCATGTCTGGAGGTTCCCATTAGACATTCCACCCACGGCTTTGGGCATAACATTCACTACCACCCAAACAAAATCAGTTTCAAGATAAATGGTAGAAAGAGTGTTTCGACACACCAAAGTGTGGATAAACCATTTCTCATCTCTAAATTGCTGGAAGCTTGTGAGTTGTATAAATCACAACTAGGCATCAGTAATCCGTTGTGTGCTGCATTTTCCCTCTTCAGCTGCAGCTTCCATTGTCAGGCAGGGCATAGTCAATAGCTTTGACAAGAGCAATCCCAAAAAGAAGAAATTAAGGAATGAGACTGACTAAGAAAAAGGAGGACCTAAGAAATACGAGGATTGTGTTCCCTTGTGACAGAAACCTGCCTATAGCTGGGTTTGAAGTTTTTGAGTAAAGATAAAGAGAATTGAAGTGCGCTGACTGTGATTTTAGGGGACCTTCCTTCCATGGCTGGGATACCACAGGTTCTTCTGTGCCCAAGTGGAACTGTTTGCACTTGGGAGCACGGGCGTCTGCTCTCCAGGGTCTGAGCAGATGCAGATGACCTCCTGAAACGCACCTGAGCTCACCCAGCTGAGAGAGGACTCAGTCCGGTGGCTGTTAGATGGTGTCAGTCAAGATGCCTCCTAAGAACTTGCTCAAAGACATGCTGGATTTATCCTGCATTCAGTCAGGTCTTTGTTAAGTCAAGACAAGGCACCACTTGCATTTGTAGTGGGCCAAATGCAGGGAAGGGACCACTTAGCCTCAGGACTTGGCTTAGCTCCTCTCTCAATCTGTCCTGGGAGGAAAAAGGACCACGGCCTCAGAGGCTGTGCCTTTAAAAACACTTGCAGGCTCCAAGTAATAGTCATGCTTCAGTGTGTTCAGCATTTCAGCTGAGCTCAGTGCAAAGTGCAGTGATTTAAAGCTGGGAGATCAGGCGGGATTCAGCAAATTCAGAATTATTTATTTCTTTAGAGCAGAAAGTCTGGCTACAGATTATTTACTGCAAATGGGTCTGTTTGGGGGAGGGGAGGAAGGCAAGAGGGTAGAGAAGGGATGAATTGATTGATTGAATTCTTTTTCAATTAAAACAAGCAGTTTTTTAAAAAGATTTAATACTTTATTGAAAACTGTGAAATAATTCAAAAGTCTGGAGCTCTGCTAAGTGCAGATTATAGAGATGAGGGTAGGGGAGAAGAAGAAGAGAAAATTTTATTCTGTGGGAGAAGAGAAGGAAGAAGGGAAAAGGGGGGGGGGGGGGGGAGGAAGTAAAAATATCATTGTTTCTTTGTCTACATTAATGTATTTCTCTCCCTGAGTTATCTCCAGCATCTGCAAGTATTGATTCAGAGTAAGGCACTGTTGGGCAGGCTGCAGGCAGCCCCGAGCTCTGCTGGGAGTGGTGTGTTTCCAGGGCTGCCAGAGCACAAAGAAGAGCCAGGATTTTGCAATGGGAGCTGTGCCTGGCCAGACCAGAGATGGGGCACCTGCCCCCTCTGCCAGGACTGGGCTGGGCTGGGCTGGGCTGGCAGAGAGGGTCCAGAGCAAGGGATGGATCTGTGCTGAGGGACTCCTTGGGTGTTTTACTGGGCAGTGAGTGGCACTAAAGGATGAGAGGACAGCCAGAGCTAAAGAAGAGTGATGTTGGAAGGAAGGGGCATCAGCCCATGAATGCCAAGACCTCATTTCTGCCATCACTGCTCGCTCAGAGTGAAGGGTCTGTGCCACACTTCAGCTGAGGCACTCTGCACTAAGGGGGCTTCCCCCCAAAGCAGGGACACACACAGGCCCGGCCAGAGCTCTCCCGCATCAGCTGGACACACCTCCTCACAGGTGGTCACCCCACAGAGGTGGTGCTGGGAGGTAAGCAGAGGATTAGAGCTATTACTGGTAGGTAGAGAAACTAATGTTATTTTTGTCTTTGTAGGGAAGAAGTAAAATATTGCTATAATCTCCACCACCCCCAAATTAATTGCTTCTTTGCTAATATAATTCTCATTCCCAGATGAATTTAGCTTTTTCTAAACCCTTTGATTTTTCCTTTGTGTTTTACACTCAAGCTGGAATGCAGTGATAAGGCACTGTGCATACATATAAATATACATATATATATATATGTATATATTTAATCTACACACACACAAATATAGTTATATATAGTCCTTGCCACAAATAACACTCCTCTGACTGCTGTCACAAAGCCCTTGCTAAAAAAGCTTCTCACTCAAGCTGAGTTGTTTTCCTCCATCATGTCCCCTGGGGAAGGGCTGCTGGCAGCAGCAGGGCTGTGTCCAGAGAAGGAAGCTGAAAAGGTCTGCAGCTCTCCCCTTCTCCACTGCCTGCCTCTTCCCCCCGTTTCTCTGATGGGAATAAGCCACTGCCAAACTTCAGATCCACCAACTCCTGTCACTGTCCCAACAAGCAGCTCTCCTGGAACAGCTGGCAGTACCTTGCTGTACAGTCAGCGTAGGAGTGGTCCTTGAGTTTTTAAAGGGGCATCTCAGATCAAGTTCGTGTGAGGGAATTGAGCATTGACTGGTGAACCAGCTTTATAGCCACTGCCATCCTTGGTGACAAGGGCCTTCATAGCAATGTGCTTGTGACTGTAACTCAATCAGCAGCCTCTGGTTAAATTATCTTATGTGACTCTTCTATTAAACCTTCGTTTGTTTTACACCACATCCTATTTTGCTATTGGCACAGTCTCACTCTCTGCTTGTGTTGCCCATCTCTGTCTCCACATTTCTAACAAGAAATAATTCCAGGAACACAGTCTGCCTCTAGTCACAAGTTCCAGTGCCATCCTGGAGGAGTCTCACTGATCCCCAGCTCAGGTGACAGAACAGCACCAACCTCTGTGAGACCTGGAGAGAGCTCCTCCTTCTCAGAGCCAGTCCTGACTGGTGTTCACATGGAAGCACTGGGAAATATTCCTGTGGATGCCAGAGGATGTCTGCTGCAGCCATGGCCCCAATGCAGAGGGCTGGGACGGACTCTTCAGTGAGCAGCACCCCTGGTCCCCGCATGGACGAGCTCCCAGCTGCACCCCAGGCTCTTGTGGGAAGCAGCGTTTGGCTGCTGTAGGGCCATGAAGCTCCTGAAGTTGGTTTCATTTCAGCTTCATTGTCTGGATACATCAAGGGCTGAAGAAAAGGCTGATCAGAGGTACAGAAAGTCCAAGGAAGAAAAGCTGAAAAGATTTCTGGACTTTGGACCACAGAACAGTGATAGAGACTGTGCAAATAAGTAAAGGCTGCTGTAGAACAGAATAAACTTTGCAGCATCTGCTGGTAATGAAACAAAAAGCAATGACCTTAATTTACAATAAAACAGATTAAGATTAGATTTAGGGAGAAGCTTTCCAGCAATAAGGCTAGTGAACCACTAGAAAAATGTCTCCTGGAGAGGCAGTGGCATCTCTATCTTAAGACAGAATTAGGAAACCAGCTATGAGGCCAGGGGAAAGGAGAGCTGAACCCTTTTGAGGATGGAGGGGTCAGCAAAGGGTTGCCCTGTGACTCAGCTCCTTAGGCTCAGATCTTGCTGTACAGGAGCACTCTCCACCAGGTTTTATCTCAGTCCTTAGTCAATTATGACAAGCCTCTGCTCCTTTTGCATTTCCAGGATGAAGAGTAAGGGGCACAAAATCACCCCTTTGTGGCCCACAAGTCCCAAAAGACCACTCTAACCAGCTCACCATTCACCAGTCTGGCCTGCAACTGAAAATTCAGCCCCTCTTTAAGGGCACTGCTGTCTTCAGCTGGACTGAATCCCAAGTCCCCTGTCCCACATTCATCTGCTCTTAACTCCTGAATTCAAACACTGCTCTTCTTTAAAAGCCTCTCTGCCTTTCGCTGCTAATTAAAACATTGGTTGCACTCTGGGCTTGCTTTTCCGAGAGGTCTGGACAGCATTGCCGGCAGTTCAGACAAACAAACAACCAGACAAACAGAATCCATTAGGAGCTGCCACTGCTGACTGTCGCCCTTTCGCATACATCACAGTGAAAAGGTTAATGCTTCCCAAAAGGGGTGGGAGAGACGGGCGGAGGGGAAGGGCAGGAGGGATCCAATCCTGCGAAGAGCAGATGTCAAAGATGCTCAATACCGCACAGAATGGGCTCCCCCATGAGCAAGGCAATTGCCCATCCCTTGGCAAAGCTTCCCTTTGAGGGATCTATAATTTATTAGGGAAGGTGGAGAGCTGAATAAATTGTGCATAGAGATGAAGTGGCGATGATCGCTAACTCAAATCCCTGGGAGCTTGGCATTTCCAATCTTTAGCTCCCATTTGCGTCCCCCCGGTCCCTCCGAAGTGAGCAAGCCAAAGAGCTGAATATCGACAAAACATAATGAGCTCATTGAGATCTAAGCGCTGCAATTAGCAGGGTGGAATGGAGCAGAGGGGCTGGGAGGCAGACTGTAATTATTTATAATGTTGATAATCACTTACATGTAGTTAAAAATATAAATACATCCCAATGCTTGATGGCATTAACTACCCTTCAATTAGCTCCATGCCCACTGAGTAAGCGATACCCAGGTACTTCCAGGAGAAAGGCTAAAGGTCTCTGTCTTGTGGCTGTGCTCAAACTGTTGGTGGGGGGGTGGAAGAAGAGCACTTAAAGGAGGTACCTTTGTGACAGCTCACAGCACTACCTATTGCTAATGGAGCTGTGAAGGAGACAGCTCAGACAAGCAGCTCCTGTTCTCGTGGTGGTAGGTCACCCTCTGCCATCTTCTTTCCTAAATTTCATGGTATCTCCACAGGTTCTCATCCAGATGACCAGAATTTGGTTAAATCAAGGGATGCCAGTACAGAGAGCCCCACTGGAGGTGAGGAGCCCTTTGCTGTGTGTCAGGCTGGTGTCTGTGCTGCAGTCACAGAAGGACCCGTGGTGTGTTCCAGGGCCACTGGAACGACCATGGGAAGCACTCAAACTCCAGTCCCACGTGTCTCTGCACAGCTCACCTCGTGCTGTTTCTCCTGTGCCTAAACCAGCTCCTTTAAAAACAGCTTGAGTACCTCTGAGCTGCAGATACTTCCCTGCTCCTGAAGATTTTGACCAAGAGTCATTTTTCCACAGAGTCATCCAGTCTGGATGATTCCAGAGATGAACAATCAAAACCTTTCCTTTCTAGCAATATCCCATCTCTTTGTGGACAGTGAATCCAAATGTCTCTGTTACAAAAGTGTAAGAGATTTTATGGAAGAGTTGGTCCAAATGCAGTCATGTTTTACCAGCAAGAGGGAAGGGAGAACAGCCAGTGGAAGGCAGCAAGTCTGAGTTTTATGCATGCTCTCAGGGAAGATTACATACCTGGGAACACCTTCACCAGAACAGTGAGCAGAAATGACCCTTATCATCCCCACAGTGCACTCCATTGGCATAAAAGTAAAGCATAAGTGAAGTTTTAATGGAAACCAGGTAAGAGTAAAACCACGAGGGAGGGGGAGATTGCTGCACATCAAAAAGAAATACATTTTGGTGTGGTAGAGTAGATAAAACCCCAATCTGCCTGTACCATTGATTTCCTTCCAAGTGAAGGGAGCATTTAACACACTGAGGTTAAACTTGGACCCTTTTCAGTGCAAATGTACAGGAAGGACAGCAGTGGAGGAATGGTTACCAGAGCTTAGTGAGGGAGCTTAATGAAAACATGGAAAAATTGGAAAGGAAAAAAAAGAAAGAAAAAAAGCAGGGAGAACAGGAACAGGCTGTATTGCAGTTGGAAAAGCTCTGAGAAAATACAGGCAGTGTTCAGTGAAACTGAAAGGGAAAAGAGCAAAACCAGAGTAAATGGAAATTGTTCAAAGATAATTGAATGTATGTCCAGGCACTGGCGTGTGCCAGCCAGCAATAAATACACTGCCTGTGATACAAGCTGGTAGGGCACAGGGAGGAGCTTCTTAAAGCAAACAAGGGGAGCAAGGAGTTTCTGCAAGTGGGGTGCAGGGCTGCAGGGAACAGCAACAGGGGACAAGGGATGACAGGCTGGAGAATGAAGTGGTGAGGCTGGAAATGAGGCAGAACTGTGCATCTTGAACTGCATTCAAATAGGACCCCCAGGTCTACCCTGAGCATGCTGGAAACCTGAAGGAGAGGCAGCTGGATCACACTGCAAGGGCCTGGCAGTGGTTGGGGGAGTTGGTATTTTTGGGACTGTGTTCTGGTAGAATAACCAACCATTCGTTTAGTGAGAGGGTGCAGGAAATCAGTCCTTGCTCTGTGCATGGCTTTGCAGGGACTGAAGGAGCTAACAGAGAAATATACCTCAGCTATTCTAGCAGACAAAGAGCAGAGAAAGCACAAAAAGCACAGGGAGTTTCTGGCCTGTCTAGAAAAAATTCCACAGAGAGCAGGAATAAAAGATTATTTCACAAGAAATACCGAGCCAGTTCAGACCAAGCCTGACCTATTCCAACAGCCTGTCTTTGTCACCAGCCAGAGGAAGAACTACAAGATTTACACCAAGGGATGAGCCCCTTCTCCTGGTCTGAGGAGCAGTGTTGCTCCTGCAGCAAGGAGCTGTCCCTGAGCTGAACAGAAATTTAAACTGCCCCAAGTTCCTTGGGCACAGAATGGGACAAACATAGCTCAGCCCTTTTCAGAACCAATTTCCCTTCTCTGTTGCCTGGAAAGCCTGCTGAGAACCACGGGGAACACCACACAGGCACCACTTCAGGTCCTGAACCAGGAATCAACATCTGCTGCAGCACATTCCTTAAAGTGGCGTTCCCAAAGCAAAAATTAATGTAGAACTTACGAAGTGTAAAAAGCTGGTCACCACAACAAATAAAACAATACCTCCCATCAGCAGAAGCCTTTCAATGGCTGCTGGGCTCCTCCATCTGACATGGATTAAAACCAAAATGCAGAAGAGGATGGGATGTTTGTAAGCCCACCAAGGGAATGCAACAGCACAAGCAGGAAAAGGAGCCATGTCCTCACTTGGGCCATAAGAACATGCCTGTGCTTGATCAAGGTGATGCTTGCACAAGAGGAGACAGTGCAGACACATTGTCTGGAGAGAAGACCGAGGACTAGCATCAAAACGATTTCCATGAAGATTTTCTAGGAGAAAATCCCTTTGCTCCAGCTCCACTTGTGCTTACTGTACACTGAGGGAGAGGGAGAGGGAGAGAGAGAGGAGATCCTCCGGGGACCAGATCCCCTGTCAAAGCGTGGCTCCCATGAAGAACAGCCAGCAATTGAGCAGCCACCCAAGAACTGCTTGGCAAAGTAATTTTGAGCTGATGTAGCTGAGAAAATGTGGGTCTGTTTGCAGATCATTTGTCAGAGTATGCCAGACTGCTCAGAAGAAACACTTGAGCTGACTGTAGTTCTGGGTTTTATTTATTTTTAATAACAAAATGACTATAAGTGTTTTTTTGTTTTCCAAACCATGTGTTTTCAAAAAAGAGCACGTGTTAGTATCAACTACTATTCAAAATATGGAGATAAAATAAAAAGTAGGACCTTTCCAGTGGAAACAACCTCAGCAATTCAATGCTTTCAAAGCTACAATTTTTTCTCTTTTACGCAACCAGATAAACTCTAATTAGTTCTGACTAAAGCATCTGCTTTAGCAACACCTGATCTACAAGCCAGGGAATCCAACAGAGGGACTTCTACTTATTTGAGTGTGCTTTGTAGAAGTTTCATGTTGGATTAACCAGTAAATCCAGTCAAAAACCCAGAGAACAAGGGTGAAAGTAATTCAGGCTCCCCAAAAATGCATAAAGAGATTCTGGCAAGCAAATTCGGAAAGTGTAAAGGTGTCTAGATCCAACACCTTTCATTTCCCTGTGTCTCTTGCAGTAACCTGATGTAGATTACATGAATTTACGATGGAAGAAGCCAGCTCAGCTGAGCCTACAATGGCTCCAGAGCCCTGCTATTCCTGTCCCAAGAGCCCGATTCATTTATTGCAGTGTTTTTCATGGATGCTAAAATCCCCTTTATTCTCCTCTGAGCTGCTGTTGCCTTTGATTGTACAGAAGGGATTTCTAAATGCTTATTTACTACCATCCTCTTAAAATTCCTGCATCTTGGAAGAAAGGGAGACCAGTTCATTTTGAAACAGGATGTTCATCTTTTCGACGGCTAGCATAGACTGGGGCATCAATAAATTAAGGGTTCTAGGGATTAATTGATTGGAACAAGGTTGGTTAACTTTATGACTAAATGGGAACTAATCTGCTAGCAGGCAAACTGGAACTGGGCTACATTTGTCCTCCATGAGTTTGGGCTGTGAAAATGAAAATTTGATGATGATAGCAGTAATGCAAACAGGGATGCTGAGCGGAAAAGGAAAAAGGAGGTTTTTCTCCCTAAAGGAAATGTACACAGGCTCTGCTAGATCTGAAATGATATCTCGCTCAACCTCTTTTCTTTGTGAAAATCACTACTTCTGAAACAGAAATTCTAGTGAAGGAAAGATCCTATTATCAGCAGCAGTCACATTTCACAGCAATGTGATTAACTGCCGGTCACATGCTCCCCTCGCTCACCACTTGTAGACAGCTCAATAATTTTAACGAGGAAAGAAGACCGTCTTTCCCTTTCTTCCTTCCTTTCTTCCTTCCTTCCTCCCTTCCCCTCCCCCTTCCCTTTTTTCTTCCTCCCTTCCCCTCCCCTCTCCCCCTTCAGACTTCCCTTACAAGGCAGGCAGTTGAAGCTGACCCTTAAGGAAAACCCCACTGGGACCTGGATATCACTTATCAAGTCTAAATATGCTGTCCTGGTCCAGGTTGATGTGAAGTGCGGCAGCCACGTCTCAGAAATCTCCCCCTTTCAGAACAAAACCAGTCACCTTGGCCAGGAAATGTACTACTTCCATCACAGTCACACTTCAATCACCAGCCTTTCCCTTGTCTCAGCTCCTGTCCTTGGTTCGGAGTATTTACAGCCCATCTGTCTGTCTCAAACACACTTCTCACTCAAGAGGGAAATTAATCTCTCCTTCGCTCCCCTCTCTGCTTTCTCTCTCCTTCTCCCTCCCCCTTCCCCCAACACTTGCAATTTGCCATGAACAGCTTCCCTTTTCTCATCTAAAATTCTGGATGACTTTGAAAATTGACTGCACCCACACACCTGGGCACGGTGAGAGATAATTGATTGCATTTTTATTTCGTCTCTTCCCTAAACTGTTTTCCTTGCTAATGGCCAGTTCTCTGCAATTTTTTTTTTTAAACTGACACTCTGTGTGAGGGACTGAAGGAAAGGAAGAAATAACCAGCTGCTGAATATTGTCTCTCCTGTCTCTCCAAGGAATTAAAAGCTCGATGAGTGATGAGGATCTTGTGTGGAGACAGATCGGATCTCACAGGGTCCAGGTGATGGAAAGCTTTGCAGGGGACTCTCTGGGCTTTGCAAGGGGACACATCCTGTAGCACTGCTAAAAGTAAAGGTCACACAGGCTGCACAACCAGTGACGAGGGGCACCTCCACGTTTTGCTGTTTCACCTTTAAGGCTTAAGTTACTCACCGCTTCTACACCTTTCCAAACAAGCTGCTTATTTTACAAACAGGGAAACTGAGGCATGGTGGAGAAGGGTGATTTCCATGAAATCTCATGAGATGGGAGGGTCTAGAACTGCTCAAGCACAGAAGTAGGAGAGGGAACACCCAGCTCTTATGTCCAGATTGTCCAGCTTGGTATCAAGTGAGGACAGAGGAACCAAATTATTCAGATATGGACATTGACCTTGGCTCCTAAAGCCAAAGGAAGGCTCAATATTTTCAGAGAAAATATTGGCTGGGATGTCTCTGACTCAGTTTTCCCATGGTAACAGTGATAGGCCAGTTTGATCAGGGATTGGTGGCAGCTCTGTTACGTCTCTCAGGCTGAAGGGATATTACCAGAACATTTGCTCCCAGAAAAACCCTGCTTCTCCTCCCATCCCCTAACTCATCTGGAAATCTCACTCCAGAGGGTGTAGTGGAGATTATGGAGGCTATGGATTATGGAGATTATGGAAATTAGAATGGAGGGATAAAGGATGGGTTTCATAGGTGGAGTGAAATGGAATCGGTAAAACCAAGTCAATCTACTGAACTTAGGGTTGGTTAGGTGAATTTTTCCTGCTTGTGATGATCTCTCTAAAGTCTTGCTTCTTGATAAGTAAAAACTGTTCTTTGTGCTGAGTAGTGACTCTCACCACAGGAATGTGCTGAGGGAAGAGGACAAGTCTGAGGTGTGTTGGGTCAATCCATCTGCAGCTGGAGGCCCAGCAAGATCAGTCTGGAGACAGATGGCAACTCAGGAAAAGCCGCCTCTGAAATGGCACACAGCATTTGACCCTCAAATCCTGACAGACAGATTCTGGGTATCCAAGGTGCTTGAAGAAACTGAACACACCCCTGGGCAAAATCATGTTTGTATCTAATAAAACAAGTAATAAATGGGAAAAGGAAAGGCCACAGTCCACAGTTTGAGGAAGATTATGAGCATTTCTCTTTGACAGTCTGGTCTGTGCAAGGAGAAAAAATGGGGCTCCTGAGGAGAAGCGAGGGAAAGGTCTGGATTCAATCTGCAGTAGGCAGATGCCTCTGATTTCCATTGTATCCATGGCCAACAAGATCCTAGCCCTGAAATCAGCCTTCAGCTTAATTCTATACCTGGGAGCTCAGGATTGAGGAAAAAAATGAGTGAATATGCAGTAATATAAGATTTCTGCAATGCAAGATGACAGAAATCCTAAGTATCTTGATTTTGCCAGATTACTTGCCAAAACCTAAAGATATTTTGGCACTACGCAGTTTAAAATACACCCTGTGCTTTAGTTCAAGTCTATACAGCAAAACTTGACCCGAAAGAAACTTCTCCTTCTCCATGCACAGCTGTAACCTCTCCAACAAACTGTGAGTTTGCACTGAGCTGGGCTAAGCCAATTTACCTCAAGTCTCATAAAGCCAAAGCTACTCTAACATTTTGCTAATCTGTAAGAGACAGGAACATCCTTCACTTCTAACCTTTCCAGCACAGATCAGCTGATTAGATACATCAAATACCGGTGTCAGAGATGAGCCAGAGCAGCAGCAGTGGGAAATAAGATTTAGCCCCCACCTTCATTTAATTTTTATGATCAAAATGTTTCAAAACCCAGTTATGTCCAAGGGTATCCTCAGGTTGGATGAAGGTGTCAGACAGATACTGGACCCTTCTTTTCTCTTAGTCCATTGCAAAAGACAGAAAGAACAGGCTGGTGCTTCCAGGAATGCAGGGCAGGTTTCTAGGGAGAGATTCCTGGCCGTGCATTTCTGAAGGATTTCAAGGCAAAGCTCACCCAACAATAGCACTTAGAAGAGGGTGGATGATATTGTTAGGGAGAATATAGGTTTGTTTGAAGGATTCATCCTCTCTACACAAAACCATTTCCCCTTTTGTCTATTTCAGTGAGTACATAGTTCCTCTCCACTTTTATACTCGGAGATGTTTACATAACCTTCACTCAAGGACCACAGATTTAAGCATAAATATGTTTTATCCTTTCCTTTCACCTCATCCATGGATTTCTGTGAGTGCAAGAATGGAGAAGTGCTCCCCAAGGCAGGCTCCCCTCTCATCAGTGTGCAGTGACCTCAGGGCTCAACCTTTGGCTTTGCCAAATGCGTGCAAACACAAAATCTGTTCAGGGCTTGCAGAACAATTCTGTTTTAACATTCCCTTTAGAAGTCAAACCTTCTTGTTATTTATTGTCAGTCTTCAGACCAAAGCAACAATACCCATTCCTGGTGTGCTGACCTGCCAGGACCTGCCCAACCTTCCTGGCTATCCCCAGCATCACCAAAAACCATTTCCAGGGCCGCTGTCTGTCAACAAGCGTTAACTTTTGCTGCCCCTACACAGCTCTATCCTCACAGCTGCCTGAAGGCCAACAATTGGCAATTTCTCTATCTGCCAACTGGAAATCAACCTCCTTTTTTCCGGAGTGCTCCATTAATAGACACTCACGAGCCAAAGGATGAAGAAACCCAAGTCCCAGCCCAGTGAGAAGCCATCCTCTGTGGCCAGCAGGCCCTGGATCAGGCTTCTACCCAGGCAGTAATTACTTGAAAAGAAAGAGCTGCTGTAATCTTTGGAGCAAGCACAGGACAAAGGATTGTTCATAAGTGTTACCCCTGCTCTGGTCTGCCAGCACCTCAGCTCCTTCCTTGCCCTACAACATCATTTTTGAGGTCAGCCATCTCTAACTCAAGTACTGGGTATGACCTTCTGCACCTCTGTGGGAAAGGAAGATCTTAAATTTGAAACGCAGAAGATGAAATCTCCAGTGGGCCACATGCCTCTGACTCTCTCAGCAAGGGTTTGTGTCTTTGTGGCCAGGCTGGGATTTATTTTTTTTGACAAATATATTTCAAACAACAGGGGAAATGTAACAAACCAACCATTTAATTAGCAGGTACTGCAGAAAGCTGGAAAAGAGCAATGCTGTATGGAATGACTGTGTTTCTTCTCGATTTATTTTAACAGATGGAAGTGTTAGTGACAGCAAAAGAAGCAATACTAATTCCTGAAAGAATAATTAAAAAAAACCCAAAGCAAAAAACCCCAAAGCCAACAACTTAACAGTATTGTTTATATGCACTCTGTAAAATGAGTGAGGCCCTACTTGGTCCAGACAGAATTTGATCTGAACTAGAACTGTCCCCTTTGGCATGTCCTGTAAATGCAGTCGATATTCCACTGAAGCATGGGAGATTCACACTGATCCCCCCCAGTCTCATTAATGAAAGTTCCCACAGAGCAGCAGGAAAACCAGAATTCTGAAGAATAGGTTTATACCTTATGTACATTGATAATTTTTTTTTTATATTTCCCTAGTTAGAGTCCAAATGAGAAAACATTTTAATCTCTACACATACTCCAAATATTTAGTTCCCTCAATCTGACCTTGGTTAGAGCTGTGATGGAGTCACTGCCATAACTCCACTGACAGATGGCACCTGAGAACCACCAGACTTAAACCTGCAGCCCACCCTGTGCTGCTCCTGAGCTCAGAGGAACCCCAGCTTGTCTGAGCTGTGTGTGACCTGAGTATGGTTTGATGCCAGGAGACCTCTAAGGAATCCAGAATTATTTCACTGGTTCCACACTCACGGTAGTCATGGATACTTTAAAAAAAAATGTGGTTTTTTACCCAGAGAAGGATTCAAGTAGGTCCTGCTACCCCACAAAGCTGCAAAAGACAGAAAACGTGGAGTGAACAGGAGAGTACCTGGTGCAGGTTAAAACTGGTGCTGCTTCTGTAGGCTTTGTCTTGGGAGCAGGTGAGACAGGAGTGAGCTGCTCTGCATGGAGCAGCACAGCCCCCGTGCCAGCAGTCAGGCTCTGAAGCTGACAGAGCTAACAGGAAAACAATTTGTAATTACTGTGCTTGCAAATGCAGGGATCTTGGGACTCTTGGGTAAATAGGAGGTGTCCTAAGCCACAGAGAAGTGAATTTAATGGTATTTAGTAGGAAGAGCTACAAGTACAGAGTGATGAAAATGTCAAGTAACCTCTAAATGAGAAGAATCAGACCCTAAATTTTCAAAGAGGAGGAGCCCATGTGAGAGAGGAAAGACAGCAGAGTTATTTAATGTACAGATACTGACAGGGTCACTTGGGTACAGGAGGCTTTGTATGCAAAGGAATCAGAGATGCCAAAGGTCTTCCTACAGATCTGGACAGTATTCCCTGCCAGGTGACCAACAGCAAGAAATGGAGGGGGAGGTCCTGGAGCTCCAGCAGGCTCACCTGCATCCCGAGAGACAAACTCAAACCTTACTTTCTACAAATCACCCAAGGCTGCAGGAGAAGGCCGTCTGTCTCCAAATGGAGACGAACAAGAAGCTGATAAACATGTCTGGGCTGGGCCTGGGCTTCAGAGGGGACAAACAGGTCAGGTGGGCACTGCAAAATGCTGGAGAAGGTCGGTTTGGAGCAGATAATCATTGGAAAAAGCAAACCCACCATGTTCATCACGCAATGAAGGGAATGTGGTGGTCCTAGGTCCATTTGGCAGTGGAAATGTGTCCACAAGATAAAACCTGCTGGAGGGGTTGGCAGCCTCGTTGCATATTTTCACAGAATAAAAAGGCACTCAGTGGGCTATTGAGAGGTCTTTACTTTTCACCTCTAAATTTGGTTCCACCAGATGAGGGCTGAGGCACAGTGGCATGGGTAAGCTCTCCCACAGATACATTTTTTTGAGCTGTTAATTCAGCACTAAATTCACACACATGGGAAACATTCTCATTAGAAGGTATAAAAGCAATTCCTTGTATATGTCACACCATTCACAGTATCTCACAGCCACTCTCTGGAGCTTTCAAATACAGCACAGCCAGACCTGCTGAGACTGCGAGACACTGGGTCACCTCTGAATGCACAGTTACAGCCTTTCCCTACACCCTGGTGACCTGGCTGGTAATGGATGTTTCAGTGAAGAGCCCAGAAACACAGAAACTGTCTCACTCCGATTGCATTTGAGAGTATTGTGTTCTGACAAACACAGCCTGCACTCAGCAGCTCTCCAGAGCCAAACAAGCTGGAGGCAGGTGAAAGCACCTGCTCCTTCAGGGGAACTTAAACCTGCCTCCTGCTATCCAGGAGAAATCCTCCTGAAACACCCAGCTGCAGCAGGGCAAACAGCAGCCCCTCTCTCTCTCTCTTGCCATGCTACATTCTCATTCACCTTAGGCAAACACTTCTGCCGCAGCTGGAGGACGCTGGTGATGCTGCAAGTTTCCTCAGCTCTGAATTTAGTCACTTGTAGCTGTGTTGATCTACTCCTGCCTCTTAAGCTCAGTCAAAATCCACTCCTGTACCTCACTGAAACAAGCTGTTCTCTGTAAAGAATACAGGTGACAACAGGGGGATTCTCCCTGCCAGTGTTTGCGACAATTTCCTGATGCACACAGTGGACACTGGGGCAGACAAAACTGTGGAGTGAGGTCTGAGCTCAAGGCATTGGTGCTGGCATGAAGGGCACAGTAGGAGGGAATCTGAGGAAAGCCACAAGGCCTTTCACATGTGAGCTCCACGAGCACGTCCCTGTGCCCTCCACTGGCTCGGCTGAGCTGCTGTCCAATGTGAGCAAAATGGAATTTGCCCACGTGGGCTCGAGCTGGCTCATCTTGCTTCATGCCACTTGTGGAACAAAGTGCCAGTCAGTTTAGAAACAATCCGTACTTGACCTTTTCAAAGCCCCAAGAGGAATGGGAAAGGGGAGAAAGAAAAATGAAATTAGAAAGAAATTAATTATACGGTTTTGTTAACAGTTGATTTTGAAAGCTAACGCCCACTTTTTAATTCAGCACAGCACGGCAAGGTCAGGCTGCATGGGCTCTCAGCAACCTGGTCTAGCTAAAGGTGTCCCTGCCCCTGGCAGGGGGTTGGCTCAAGGTGGTCTTTAGGGTCCCTTCCGACCCAAATAATTCTGATTCTATGCAAAAAGTGTGGTTGTCTATCTCATTTGCTAAAGCACCTCTTCCCCAGCACGGTGATGACTATACTCTTTGGTAATTCAGTTTAATTGAAATTCTATGCCTGTTAAATTCTGAGTCCTATATCGATCAACATATGTCAACTGTGGAAAATTGTACTAAATTGTGTTGTTTTACTGTGCAGCAGTCAACTATCTGTTGGTGTCTGAAGTTAGTTTATTTCACCCACTCAAAATTGGGCCTGGACTGATATTACATCTAGAATTGGATTTTCTGTTCTTGATTTTTAATAACTAGGATTTGTACCACACTCAGAGAGATAAACAGAGCCTGCAACTGGGGCTGTGGATCCATCAGCTCTGAGGCATGAAGCAGAGCCTTGCCTGGCTTGGAGCTGCATGGGGAACCTCAGGACCAGTCAGCGCTTGTATAAGGTGGTGCTGGGATTTCAAGGAGCAGCTCCCTCCCCTCTCTGCTGGCCCTGAGCTGATCCCATGACACAGGACACATGGCACTTAATCATGCTCTCCCTCTATCTGATTTGTTCCCATGCTAAATGACCCTGAGATCTACTGGCCTTTCCTCTCAAATCCTGTTTTCCAGATCTACAACTGCTTCTGCAGTTATTCTCCTCCTGACCCACACTTTTGGGTGGGCAGGGATTCAAAAAAAAAAAACCCAAAAATTCCACACCAGAACTAACCTTTGTGCCCTGGCTGTGACCTCACAAATGCTGAGGAAAGCAGAGGGTTCATTCCAGCACCCATTTCCATGGGAGAATGCTGGTTTCCCCCCACAACAGAATTTATATCATTCTGGTGACAGTTCCCAAACCCTTTTCATCATAGTTTGCCTCCTGCCTCAACCCATACAGCCAATTCCTCCTGCTTGTGTATAAATTCCTGCCTTGCTCCCACTGAATTGCATCCTCCCTCTCTTTCATTTTTTTACAGAACATTTCTCCAATTTGTTTGATCTGCTCAAGTGGAAGCTCTTGCACTGAGCAGCCTCTACAAATACACGGTGCAGTTTAAATTCCCCAGTGTTAAAAATATATGCTTGACTGTAAAACACTCTACTTTTTATATGGAAATAGCAGCTCACTGGGACACAAGTGGCGCTGTGCTGTATGGCATGCTGAAGCAATCTGGGAAAAAGAAAAACTAATACATACCAAAAGTAAAAATACAAAGTAAATAGATAAATAAATAAATAAATAAAGCAAGCAAATGGGATTGAATTTACAAATATATCAAAAATGTCCTATGCGGAGACATTTACTTTCCATGCAAAAATAGTTTCTTATCTGCTTTTATCTCCATGCTGTGTGCACACTGTGCAGCTCAGGGGACTGGCTGCTTGATGTGTTATTGATTTTGGGGGAGGGGGACATACAGAACTGACAGAAACTTCTTTAGCAAGTAGCACAACTATTCACTCAACATCCATTGGCCTCTGAAACCAATTCTGTCCTCTTTTCCATGTTTTTTCATTTTGTTTTCAATCACCACTGACAGATACCTTCAGCTTTCCTCTCTCTCACGCTGCAGAGGGGAAGCAGCAATAATTAAGTCTAATCACAGAGAAGAAAAGCACGACTGCAGAGAATGTCCACTGGAAGAATATGGTCGGGAACTCCCCACTCATGCTCCTACCTGTCTGCAGCTATAATGCACAAAGAGCTATGAATCCAAAAGGGAGAGGAAATGCACCTCTGGCTCAATATTTTGTGCTTGTAGTAGACCAGGAGTGAAAGAGAGACAAAGTAAAGCTCTGTTTGAATGTCTGTGCAAGGCATGAAGAAATGCCTCAGAGTGAATGCACGTCTTAGATGGTCAGCAGAACCTGGGGCCACATCTCTGCCAGGCTGGGACAGACTGGGGAACCCCTGAAAACAATTCCCACTTTCTGATACTGCTCAGATCTCTGTGATACTGCATCCAGAATTTTACTGGCCGAATAAAAATGATTCTAAGAAGTGGGAGGCCACCAGTGGACACACCTGGGCTGCTCCTCTCGGTGTCCAGGTCCTGGTGCTTAACCCCTTAGAAGGTCAGATCATCTCTTTTGTAGAAGAGAGACAGATGTGCCACCAAACAAGAACAGTTTGGAGGGAAAGAGACACTAAATTCTTTTAAGAAATGCCGAAGGTAGAATATTACCTAAACAGTGATTTGAGAAAAACAGCTGTATAAAACCAAAAATAAGCAGGGAGAAAAACCCCCAAATTTTGTCTGATATTTTTGTCTGATATAATTAAACAGATAGGTTTCTCTAAACACAGAACTTTAAGGTTTCTTCATTTAGATGCCTCTATCCTTGGGCCTAAACAAGTCTCTCAATAGCCTGACAACAGAGTGTTATGCGGTTTGGTACAGGGATTTAGACAAGTTTTCCTTTGAGTCAGGTGATGCCTCTAAATTACACAGCATGCCCTCAAATTCCACGCCTTACACTTTACAGCCCTTTCTCCTCCAAGAAAAACACATGAACTAAAACAATCTTACAAAAAGCACTAATATTTCTCTTCTCAAGTGATCGAAAATGTTCTAGACTTTTACTCATAAGGGGCTACTTCTGCATTCTAATATGAGTAATGGCTTAGCAGCATAGATTAACACAAAATAAAACCCCTCTAAGACAAGAATGACAAGCAATAAGTCTGATGAAAAGTTCAGAGGGATAAAAGATCATTACATCTGCATCACAATTTGGCTAAGAGAGGTAGCTTCTAGAACACCAAACATTAATGTCAGCCTTTAGTATTACATTTCATATAATCCAAGGCCATATGGATTTTTTTTTTTTAAAAAAGCAGAGAATTATTTCAATATCCTCTGAGTCCACGAAAGACAGACAGACAAGCATAAACTTAATTTTATGTGGTCAAAACAGCTCAGTGGTGGGGTCCAGAGAAGTGAAAGGATGGGCTTGACTCAATGTTTTGGATCCATGGAAACTCCTAGAAAAGCAACTGCTGCAATGTCCCACTTCTCTGGGGACACAGGTGGGCTTTTCTTAGATATTTATGGTCATTCTTGCTTCTGAATTCAGTCAGAACATGGAATAAAGAGAGCAAAAAGAAGATGTTTTGCAGGTATTTTGAACCCAAGAAAACATTTGGTTTACCCTGGGGGTATACAAACTCAGTGGCCCTTGGAGCAATTTTGACTGGTATTTATTTCTCCTGCTTGGTGTAGGCACTCAGGGAAACATTTCTTGTGCTATTTCAGTGGCTTTATACTGCTCAGAAGCTAAAAATCTCTGTGTCCTCATCTCTCTAACATATCACTGTACTGACAGAGACAGGCAAAGCGCCCAGCAAATACAGTCTGTGTTGACTCGCTCCTGACATGCATAAAAGGAAGCAAGGAAGATGTAATTTCAGTATTTTATTATACTCCAATTTTCACTCAATCTGATTGTAACCAGCCGTTTTCAGAGCCAATGCTTTCTTTCAGAGAAGCCTCAGAAGCGGGGACATTTTTTTATCAGTGTGAGAGTAGCTTATTGCAGTGTTGATTTATACCAAGGAGCAGGTGGGATAACTTGAGGCCAGCTTGAAGCTTTACCATTTAATAAGCAATGGGCAAATGCAACTCATCACCCTGCGGTCTGCTGTGGAAATACTGCTTGCTATTTTGATTTCCACAAAAGAACTGAGGCTTTTGTAAAGAATGTGTTGTGCTCCTGAAGGTGACAGAAACTCAGATGATATGAAAAACATTGATTAATCAGGTAGGCATCCCCCCAAAGCACGTGTTTAATCGAAACATGCATAGTTACACATGGATACTGTCTGACGGGCCTAGAGATGCGTTTGTTCTCATGTCAGGCCTTTTACCTCCTTCTCAAAACCTCAAAAAAGACAAGGCAACAACAGGGTCAGAGATCGAGACATCTCTTAAAATCCCAGAAGGGTTCAGGTTCTCCATGACTTGTGGGCAGTAGTTGGTACCAGAATTACCAAAGGAGCTCTCTTTTTTCAGTTTTCATCACAAATTGAATTACCAGGCAGAGTTAACTGAAATGCATACTAACAAATTTGAGTGATCATTATGCTCTCAAATGAAAGTTTCAGGTTATTTTTGCTAGCTTACTAGGAGTTTTTATTTAATTTATTTATTATTATTATTATTATAATGTATAGGGTCAGTGCATTTTTCAGTGATGCAGCTGAGATTTCATATTCCAGACAGTGGCTGGGAGGAAATGGCACTGGCTTGGCAGGCATGAAACATAGTTCTGTTTTAGCTGTGCAATTTATTTCCTATCTCACTTTGCACCTGCCTTTTTCTGCTCCCATAATACATTTGTCCATCTAAATTGAACAGCCTTCCCAGCAAGGATGGCCTTTCTCTTAGTGTTTGTATCTGGCATCGCTCAATAGGGCTCCTGTTTCCTCTTGAGTCCTGAGCAGTATTGTAACTCAGGCAATTAAGATGAGCAAAAAGCCTGATTATTCTGCCTAAAATAAGCCTGTAATGGAACTAACACTGTGCAGATGGGCGAACAGATACCTCATATGACTATTTTGCTCCATTACACAACAAAGAGTCAACTGCGAGCAGCTCTCTAACAAGCTGGATGTTGGTAATTTTTTGTCCAGAGCACTCAGCAAATACTGATAAATAACAAGTGAGTGTGCATTTACGAGTGATTTACTAACAAAACCTGGGAGCCAAGGCTGTAGCACAAACTCTACTAAAAAGAAATGGGCATACTTAGTTTGCTGTCACCAGCAGAGGCATCTTCACCGGTGCTAATGGAGGCTTGGGCTGCGGGCTCGGCAGGGCACAGATTTTGCTCGGCGTTCATACAACACTTAGCACAGTGGGATCCGGGTCTGTTATGAGATGTCATGAATGCTAAATTAACACAAATACATATTTAGTAAGGAGCAAATGATAGATGTTCTGTGGACAGCCAGGCTGCCGTATTATTTGGATTGCAGAGTTCTACTACAACCCAGGCAGTTCTAAGAAAATACTATAAAGATGCCCAGGAGCTGCCTCATGCAATATTCAATCAGCTGAAGTGATCCGAAGCACGGCTGGTATTAGAGAGCACGCTTTGCTGTATCCATTTGTGAGCTGTTCCATACACAAACCTGAGCACACAAGAGGTCCAGAATCACAGGGAATATCTGACAGAGGTCTCTTTCTGTCTTAGAAATTCAGCCATCAACATCTGCTGAGAGGGGCTCTGTTTCAGATGAGATTTATGGAAAAGCTATTGATTAAACTGCAGCTTTAGTTCCGTTTACCACTTACACACACATACACAAACAATTAAATACATTACTGAGCTGAATAGCTTCTCAAATTATAGGAGTTTCTGCCTTCAAAAGCACTTAAAAACATTACCCACAGACATACATATATATGTTTGCACTGTTTAATTGACATTGTTTTCCCAACTCCTTCAAGTCACCTGTAATATCAAGTCAATTAACTATTATTTTCCCAACCTATTTACTGAGCTACCTAGCAATCAATCCACCTACACACAGAGAGAACAAATGCTCATGGGGGATGGTAGATCTCAAAAAAAACCACTGAAAAACTGTCAGCCTTCTCCAATGGCAGCCAGGCTCATAGCTTTGCAGGATTACACAGCCTGACATCTTGCAGAAAATA
This sequence comes from Pomatostomus ruficeps, assembly GCA_013400735.1. Taxonomy (NCBI): domain Eukaryota; kingdom Metazoa; phylum Chordata; class Aves; order Passeriformes; family Timaliidae; genus Pomatostomus; species Pomatostomus ruficeps. Next base: position 178,612 of record VYZT01045370.1, read on the forward strand.
AGTCCATGGGATAAAAGCTCCATATTCTGACAGTACCATTCCTTCCCTGCAAATCAATACACTCCTGTGTGGAACAGCATTACTATTTCAAGTTATACACGTGCTAAGTATGTTTTGGATTGCATTGGTATAAATAAATAGATGAGAACATATTTCTTTTTCATCTCTGGTCAGGAGATCACCCTTAGAACAGAAAGTAGTGCTGGGGCAGGTCAGCGACCTGAGGCACCCAGGTAAATCAGGTTTGGTTCCTGGCATTGCCACCACTTCCCAGGTGACCTCAGGCATGTCACACAGGGCCTGAATTCCAAAGAGGGCTGTGCACAGGCTGGAGATGCAGCAAATCCCAGGTGCTTGGTGTCACCCCACCTCAGCTCACAGCACACTCAGCTAACCAAAATCATCCCTAAAATATATAAAATGTTGCTATATCTGTGTGTGTGGCAGCGCAGAAAGAAGCAGAGCTAAGGTATAATCAACCACTTCTCGGTCAAACGAGTCTAAATGAGGGTCAGATTAGCTCACAGGTGATTTATTTGCCAAGTCTCACTGTGGCCTCTCTCACAGGAAGTGTGTGGGGTCATGGAAGAGGAGAGCTTGTCCTGTCCTCTGCCACGTCAGGCTTTGCCATGTCTCTGAAAGGAGCTCCCACTGCAGCCTGACGTATGGACTCCTCTTGTGAAAGGGCACAAGATCCCAGAGACAAATACTTCTTTTTTCTGTGTGCTATTCCCTATCCTTGTAAATCAAAGCATTAAACCCCTTTCTGTCTCCCCTTTGTTTGTGCTGCATCTCAGACTCCATCCCTGAGCACCAGTAATGTCCTGAGCACAAGTGGGGCTCCAATTCACACAGGAAAATCGAGGCCTTTCAACAGGAACCAAAGAGGAATAAGTCCTGGCCTCACACTGTACAGAGCCAGCGTGAGGCTGGAATCAGAGATGGCTGTAAAGATCTTTCAGAGTGAAAACTATTATTGTTATTATTTGTAGTGCTTCATTTAGTAGAACTGCAAGTCATACCCCTGTACAAATACGTATATATTTGGGCACCAAGCCAGGCACTAAAACAATAGCAACTGTGACTTGTCAGGTGAGACAAGATCAATCGGGCTAGGATTTGGAGTTCAAATCACTATTGGAAATAGAGCTTCCTGGGAGCTAAAGCAAACTAAATTAAAGCACACGTATTCACACTGCCAGAGGATTTCAAAATGAAATTTAAAGGGCTTCTTCACAGAGATCGGAGGGTAATGCAAACAAATGCCCATGAATATTTGTTCACATTTTACAAGGTTTTGCTTTGGCCATTTTCAGCCACCTTCAGTACTTTAGTGTGTGTTCAAGTGATCCACATTTCATGGTTCAAAAGTCACAGCATTTCAGTGCTCACTGCAAATAGGTTGTCTAACATTTTCAGTTGGGGAATAGCACCAGATGATTCCCCCTGCTCAGCTGTATCTGTTAGGACAGCCAGCTTTGGAATTCAGTACCAAATGAAAACTGGAAACTTCCTTTCTCCTCAGACCACGTCAGTTTTAGCAGAGGGACCTGCTCAGTGTTTTCAGAGCGGTATTGGTTATTTTTGGCCTTCTGTGCTCGTCTTGGTCTGAAGAAAGGTCTAAAACTCCAGTCTCTCATCATGAGGGCTCTCTGCTACTTTATCCCCAATATCCATTGCTCCTTTTACACCCTCTGAGCCAATCTTCCCTCACTGACCAGTTGATGTGCCTGCACATCCTGTGCAATGGGACCCCCTGGCAGCTGTCACAGCATTCCCAGACCTGTTGTGTGAGGGACTGCACACAAACTCTCCCCACAGCACCTTCAGTCTGCCTTTCATCATGCTCAGTGTGAACAGAGCACAAGGAAAGGACAGAATTTCAGTGTAAATCAGCCACTGTTATATACTGAGGACAATTCTGGAACAGCCATTTTATCCCTTATTGTTCTTTTTCATAAGAAAAACACATTGCCTTCCATAAATCCTTGCTGTGAGTCCACAGGGTCATCTGTTTGCCAAAAGAGCAATTATTGATTATTCCCAGTCTACAGCTTCCGTGGCTGTTCCTGAAGTGTGTGTTCTTTTCTAATCAGAGCTAAGGTTACGACACAGCTTTTGTCCTCTGCTTTCCCAGGAAACAGCAATATCCCAACGATGTCCACAGCCAATGCAGTGGGATAAAACACCGGAAAGAATGGCTTCCTAGTGAAGGATCTTCTCTTATTAGAATCCCATATTTTAGCAATCTTGATGCCCCTCTTATCAATCAAATCAGCTGCAGTTGCAGTCCAGCCTCTGGGTCTGTCTGAGCAGGAATCTCTGCCAACTCCTTCCAGCACATTAAGGCTTAGAGGAAATATTAAGCAGCATTTCAAAACACCACTTAGGTGTAAGACTTAGGCATTTAGGGTAACAGTCAATCATTTGAAATTTTAAAGCTGGGTGTTCTGATCCTTTTTTCTCACCAAATGATCCCAATCTCACTGAGGAAAAGACATGGATGTGCTAACTGATGTTCAGAGGTTTTACATGAAAACCTCAGCCACTGCTGGGACTGGCTGGCCCCAGGAGGTGCCAGTGACACTCCTTCTTAGATCATTAGTTTGAATCAATGGCGATGGCTTGAAGGGGCTGCTGTGAAATGAGTTGCTAATAATCATCGTGTACAGACAGCATTGCAGGGTGGGCTGGGACGCCCCATGTCAGCCTCTACTTTCTGTTCGTGTGCATAATCCCCATATCAGATAATTCACACCCATTTAAGAGTACCAGCCTGGGAAAATAAATCCTCAGATAACCCGCACAGTCAAATAATCCAGCAAATCAGATGTGGCGGGATGACCAGGGATAGGGAAACTATTAGGAGAAAAGGTGCAGGCTGTGGGAGTCAGAAGCAGCAGAGCTTGACGAGGAGAAGGGATGCTGAGGTAAATGTCCCCTCATCTCATCCATAAGTGTGGGCAGAGACCACGCTGTTCCCAGAGCATTTTGGCTTGTTTTTTTCACAGAGAATGAGCAGCCTGTTCATGAGAGAAGCTAATACTATATGGAATAAATGAGATTTGAAAACTGCATATTTTCCACCCACACTACAATGGGCATTATTGCTGGCAGCCAGCAGTGGGAATAGCTGGGTAGACAACCAGCCTTAATTAGGAGGAAGGCATATTCTACTCAGGAGAAAGCTAGGCTTGCAAATGTTTGCATCAAGCACATTCCATGGATTTCAGAGCTAGCACTATTTGCAATGCAAGGTCTGATTGAAAATGAGTGCACTGTAGGGCATCATTTTCAAAGTCCTGCACAGGATATTTCTCAATACAAGCAAAGGAGGGCAGGGTTTCAGATGCTGTCGCTTCTTCCTCTGTGAATTGTAGGTGATGCATTCACCCAAAATACCAAGTGTCAGAAGCCAGGGCCACAATGTCACGGGCTGAGCCCTCTGAAACACCACAGACCCCTGAGCTGCCATTTGGAGGACCCAAGCTGAGCTGGAAAATTGTTCAGAGCTGGGTTCCTACTCAGCCTTAGCATGTGTGGCCAAACCTGGTCTGCACTGATGCTAGGGAAGAGCAAGTTGGGCTGTCTGTGTGAGGTGTGGACAATTACACCCCCTTATATCACACTGATGTTATTATGGGGACTTCCTTCGGGATCACAAGGGGTTAGGAAGGCCAGAGAGTTCGATAGTTTCTCAAGAAAATATGGCCCCTCACTCTTGACCCATCCCCACCTGACCCCCAGAAGTGTTAGTCTGTCACAGACCTGCCTTGGCTGCTAAAGCTGCCATGAGAGGGATGGAAGAAGTTACCCTTAAAAAGAATTTTGCAAAAGGATTTTGCAAAAGGATTTCAAATGTGAGCTCAACATTTGTAGAACAGTTTTGATGCCCTCCCTGCATTCGTGTTGTTTTCAGAAAACTGTTTGGAAACAAAATGCTGATTATTCTTCATGGTGAAAAGCTGAAATGTTGTACTGCTTATGCTGCTTTGGAAGTGTTTCGGCTGCAGACATCTGAACCTGGCTCCGTTTCACTTCTGCATGGCTTCCAGCCTCCCCTGGAGACATTTCACACGCTTGCAGCCCTGTCCTCTGCCCTCCCACCAGCAGGCTGCCACCAAGCCAGGAGGTGCTGGTTCCTCTAAAGCAGTTGTCAGTGTCGGCACATGAATCCACTGACAGATGGAGACTGAAAGCCATGAAAAACACAGTCCTGCCCTAGAGATCAAATCCATCAGCTTCCTACCATGTCTCACTCCTCTTGCTCACCCGGGAACCAACTCCCTGAATTCCCCTGGAAGATGAATCTCCTTAGGGCCAAGCACAGAGCTGCCAAGAAGCTGGCAGAGCCCGGGTTTTGTTGTTTCACACTGTAATTACACATTAAGGTTTGGAATGTTTTTCCAGGTTTTTTTCAGAGGCAGCTGAGTCTCTCCGTCCTGTCCCATCCAGATGGTGCTCCAACTGGATGCAAATCTTCAGACAACACTTTTGAAACTAGAACTAAAAACCCAACAACAACAACAAAAAAATGTAACTGAGTGAATACTCTGCCTGTGAAAGAAACAGGGCTGTGAGAGGGCAGGAGAAAAGAGCTGAATGCCTTAAATGCCTCCAGTATCCATGAGAGACATTCAGACCTGACCCTGCGTGGCTGGAGCCCCAGTGGCACCCACGGGTCAGGATGTGACCCCACCACCCCACACTGGAACTGTAAGGCCCAGCCCACAAATGTCTGCGCTTCCAAAATAGCAAGCCAGCATGGCCTGGGTTCAAAGAAAAGCAGGACATAGTTCCTCTAGCTGATATACATTGTTATTGGTTGGGTCTTTCTTTCTTTTAAACTTAGAAAGAAGAAAAGGCCATTGCCAAGTTCTGTCTGTCGGAACTGAATCAAGACCACAAAGTCACATAGACAGGAGCAGTGGTTGGAAGCAAATATGGAGTTTTGATCCTATGAGGTGAAGGATTTCTAGCCCTTCCTGAACGCCCATGTGATTATTTACACAAATTCCTTTCTGGGTCCAGAGCCCGAGGAGCCAGAATGGTTCCTGATGCAAGAACAGCAAGTGAGGACACAACAATCCAGGAGAAAGTAAATTTGAGTTCCTTTTACATTACCTAGCATGCCATTATAAAGGAAGCTCCTCTATCTAAATGGCTTCATATTAATTTTCTTCATCTGTTTCACACTTCTCCCCCTTTATTGCCCCACTTCCCCAACAATACAAATGATGTTGGCTTGGACATATTTTCTCTCCAGCAGTTCAATAATTTGGAGACAGCGATGCATCAGAGCTCTCGGCTGGAAAGCACATTCAAACATTTACTATTCACTCCTACGCTGATTACTCACTCAGAGTGCTTAAAAAAATAATAATAGCAACATTAAAAACCAACAAAAACACCAACCTAAAAACAAAAAGGGGAATATGGAAGTGTACAGCATTAAAATAAACTCTGGCTCCCCTGCCAAAGTCATTAATAATTTTGGCTTTCCAAAAAAAAAAAAAAAAGAAAGAAAAAATTTGGATTGCTCTGCTCTTCAAGTATCAAAACATCCAATTAACACAGCTAATTAGCGTCACAAACAGCAGTCAAAAGAATGGTAATTTAGATTCAGGATTTCAAAGGTTTCTTAATCCCAGGCCAATGCAACTAATCTCTCAGAGGCTGAAAGTGTTTTGTTATTGCAATGCAATTGTATAGCATCCCATCAATTAGTGGCATTGCAGGGAACGCTCACTTGCATGATTCATTTGTATAATCAGAACCTAAAAAACTTGGGGGGCTGGGAGGGAGAGGAACAAGAAGGAATAGAACAGCTCCTTAAAATATGCAGTATTAATGTGTCCAAATAATTTATACCACAGCTGGAAATGATTGTGAGTAGCACCATGTCCTTCCCAAACCCAGCCAGCAGGCTGAAGGGTTTTTGCTACTTTTTAAGAGATTAATAGGAAAAGTAAAGCCAGCCCCACAAGTGCCCTCAGCTGGCCTGCAATTAGGTGTGTTGGCTGATACGAACATTTTCTTAGAAAGGGAAATGAAAAGATCCCTTTCTTACCACCCTTTCCTTTATGCAGGAAACACAAAAATGGCAAGACTCACAGCAGACAGACACTCTTGCATCACAGTTAATTGCACATCATCCAGGGTTTTGATCCAAAAACCTCCTGGCAATCCCAAAGTTTGCCACCTATCTTACATCATCATCCACATTTCTGAAAACCCCCTTCTTCCAGTAGGTGGGAATGGAAGAGCACTCAGCACCACTGCTGGCATCATGGTTCTTGTCTTGGACACAGAATACAAGCTACCAAATTAAGATTTGAAGATGTATCTGCAACACTCAAGTGTCTCTACTTATTCAGATCATGCATCAGCTCTATTTTAGAGGTTAATTCCATTGGGAAATGAGCAAGGCCCAAGTTCAGAAACAAACTTTCTCATTTGCCATGTTTCTCGCTAAGTTCTAGACCAGCTCAACCTTAGTTTCTGATCAAAACAACACGAAGTAGTGCCTGAGCTCTGGAATCAAACCATCATGTTCTGTGAGTGTGTCAAATTGGGAGGATTATGACAAAGATGACATTTCATAATAATGGTGGCAAATCACTGATTTACTTTAAGTAACCTCTACGCAGAACTGAGCTGTTCAGTACAACGCACACCTGGAAGAACAGAGTGCCCCAACTAAAAACAAAGCGTTTTTCCTTCCAGTATGTGCACACACTGCCCCACACCCCACCCTTTCAGCTCCATTTCCTCTTGGGTACGCAGCTGACTTCCAAACCATCAGCATTTCTCTGGCAGAGAGGTACCTGAGGGCTTCACCCTTCTGGATGTCACAAAATGAAGTCTGTATTTAAAAAAGGCTGAGAGTAAAACACTCACTACAAAGCAGTCAGTTCCCCCCATAGTATCCCTTATTCAGATCTGAGAAAAGAGAGAAATCCTGAAAGCAAATGGACTTGGATCAAAACATGATCAAGCTGATGGAAAACAGATTATTTATGACAGGAGGGAACCTTTGCCCTCTGCAGTCCTAATTTCTACCTCCTGAATCAGAGCTGCCATACACCTGCAGTTAATGAGACTGCATTGAATGAGACAGCCCATGAGCAGAACAGGCTCTGTAACGAGGTGAGTGCACGGCCACGTCGAACCCAAGTCAGGAACAGGGAACACACAAAAGCTGGGACCGCTGTCTACACGAGCCCAGTAAATGACCCCAGTATCAGCTCTGGTCAAGGCAAAGCAGGTATAAAAAAGGTGTTCAGAGGTGAAAAAAGTTAATGCACAAATACAGTGCTCACTCTCGAAACCATTACCATGTTTTAAGGCATAAAGCACTAATGAAGATGTATAGACTCAATCTCATGGACTTATAGACTGAATCTTTGCCTCACTTATATTAAGCTCTGGCTGGTCTCGCCCACTCAATCATCCTTAACACATTCATTGGCATCAACAGCTCCTTTTTTTCTGTACAGACAGAGCTCCTCATCAAAGCTGCAGGTTTTGATATGAAGTCTAAAGAACGGATAATTATTAAAGGGTGCTTTGTTGTGACTGGACACTGTACTGGTTGGGTTGAGCTATTACCACTCACTCAAGAAAAATTAGGAAAAAGAAGACCTTTAGGAAACCCAGACAAAGCAAAAAATTTCTCTGAACAATATAGTTGATTAATGCATGTTATTAGAAATGGCCCAAATGGGAACCTTATCTATGAATTCCTTCACTGGTTTGGGACTAAGGAATTCTCAAATCAGAGTCTGCCTGCATTATTTTCACAACAGAACAGGTGTTAAAAAAGAGAAGGAAAGAATCTATATTCATTTCTGGTTGGCAACAGTCAGGAAGCTTACCAGCCTTGCAGGATTCAAACCTCAATGGCAGGCTTGAATTCTTAGGAAAGAGGGTGATATCATAGAAACATTTATACTATTTATTTAAAAGTACTGAATCTCAGAGCCACCAAATCACTCCATAACACAAGGAATACCAATCCTTAACTCTCCCCCTCAAACATATCCTAAATCTCTGTACCATTTAGCTTAGCTGACAGTAAGGCAGGACATTCTCTGCAGCACATACGCATACAGGTGGCAAAATTCAATTATTCAAATTACGTGTCACTTTAACTGCTGTTCTCCTCTTATATAAAGAACAATTGCTATCAAATGATTCAAGGCACATTCTGGTTCTGCCTCAAAGGAGAAAGTGGTATTTTGATCAAGATGGTTCAACATTTTCCACGTCCTCCTCCAGCTTGATAACACAGCTCATGGACAAAAGAGAATGCAGAGGTAGGAGCAGGTATCTTAAAATAACACTGCAAAAGTTACCATGAAGCTGGTGAAGTCAGGTTTTAGCTGAAATCCTGCATCTCAGCCTGAAGCTCAAGCAGTAAGGTTTGGCTAATTAAACCACAACAAAGCCTGTACTCATAAATAAATACATATAATCTACATATCTTATAGTCCAGTGGATTGTTTTCCAGAACTCATGTTTCTGATGTATAAAGTGGAAAGAATATTTGCCTTCCTCTCTAGAGCAGCCTGAAATTCATGAGCAGAAGATTTAGGAGCTCTGAAATACTACTCTTTCTGTAGGGCACATTTACACCATTTTTTCCACCTTGTTGTTTCTAGAAGTGTTTGGAAATGTGCAGTACATTCACAGCCAGAAAGAGTCTTTGTTTGATCAGGAAAAATATCTTGAGGTCTGGACTTCCCAGTGCTAGTGAGTCTAAGTCAGGTGCTGAAATATGATCTTAGCATCATTTCTATGTATATTAGCTCAGAGTTAATAGATAGGTATATAGATCTACATTACAATTAATAAGTGTAGCCGGGGAAAAGTAGGTCCCACAGCACACCTTTCAGAAGCAAGCCGTTATTAATCAGCATTTTAACGAAGCATAATTACAACAGCTTATGGCTCCCACCAGGTAAAGCAATAATTATAGGTGCAACCAAATAAACAAGGAAAATAATTACCTATTTCTCAGAGCTAATATTAATTTAACCAGGCTCGGAGTGATGGCTAGACAGACAGCTCGGTGCTTTTGCACTTCCAGCCTGAAAAAACTGCTCTGATTAGAGCAAAGTCACAGCTGCCATTGTCAAAGAGCAGGGAAAGGCACAAAGTTTCTTATCTCCAGGATACCTCCCAGATTTCAAATTCCCACGTGCCCTGCGTGTGAGCAGCACATCATCTCCTGGGAAGGTGAGGTGAGCTGCCCTGGGCTGAGACACAGAGCCATGCTGGACAGGCAGTGTGAAAACACTCTGTTCTGAGCAGGGAGAAGTGCCCACCACGGGAAGGATGGGCAGGACACCGCGCTCCCAGGGAATCTCTTATCTGCTTGACAGGAAAGTTAACCACTGGCAAAGGAAGTCCCTGAGTTGGCCCCACCAGTGTGACTGCCTGAGAGTAAACAGTGCTGTTCGGATGGATCAGCAGAAACCGTTTAATAATTACTTTCCAGAGCAATTTCTGCTCTCCTGTACCTTCTATCCACGGAGAGCAGCAGACGCAGACACATCAAGTGCTGCTGTAATATCTGGAACACTCCAGGCTTCCTCTGGATTATGGTGGCTTGTAAGCACACCCCCTCCTGGACTCAGTGAAGCTTTTTGATTGCATTGGGGATCTCCCACTGCATCAATGCAGGCAAGTCCCTAGCACATGAAATAAAAACTAATGAAAGTTTTTGAATTTGTTTTCGTGATGCTCCCATCTCTCTGTGGAAACACAAACAAAATGAAGAGGTTGATGATGATTTATCGCCTACTGCAGCCCAGTGGTGTTTTTGATTCCAGCTCTAATACTGTTAAATATTAATACCTGAATGATTCTAATGCATGCTGGTATTACCTGGTGATCCTAAGGAAGGAGGTGGGGTCAGGGAATATGGTGGAATGCTGCCAAGCACAGGCTGTTCCTCCAAAGTGCTGGGGACTGCAGTGTGGCAGCAGAAATAGGGAAGGAAATAGGGCTAGCACTGCACAAAGTCATAAGCTGCGGGGTCAAGGCTGAGACCAAACGATGTTGCTGGTGATGTCATTGTGACACAATCACAGCGTGGCTCTGCTAAGCCACATTTGTCCTCAGGCCACTTCCAAGTCCTGTGAGAGTTTCAGCAGCACAGTTTCCTTGGGTCCTCCAGTGTTCCAGAACGAATTACACTGGTGAACAGGTTTGTGGCGACACTTCAGGCTGGAAGACCAACTCTGTCTTTGAGCAGCATTGAGTCCTCAGGCTGACCCAAGCCAGCACAGCCATGTCTGACTCCAGCCAAACAGCTGGGAGGGGAGAACCAGCTGTTCTCAGAGCTCACTAAACTGGTTCACTAAACCAATTCAAATCCACAAGCCATTTTCCCTCCTTTCTGAGTGTTGTTGTGCTGGGTTGCCCAGGTGGGAGGCTCCACTTCAGAAGTGGAGCACCCTTTGCTAGGGTTCATACTCAGAACAGCTCCTTCACTCTCATTCTTTCCTTTTTATTTTTTTTTCCTCACAAGAATTACCAAGCCTGAAAACATTCAGTAATGTTTCATATTTAGCAAAGTGACTTTGCACATCCATGCTGATGTCAGAAAACAAAGAAAAAAGGAAACCATGAAAAGAAATGGGGTGGGACTTAAGGCCTTTCTGATATTAATTAAAACACAGTGACATAAACACTCCTTAAGAAACCATGTTCTCCTGAGTAGCTCCAGAACAAATCATTTGGGAGAAGGTTTGATATGTTTCAGCTAAGCTAAACCAAATCCCAAAGCCTTTTTAGCTTCACCATGACTAAATGGAAGCTTATGCCACTGTAATTTGGGCTTGAATTGAAGACATGAATGTCAATAGAGTCAAGAGGTTTGGATACAAGTGGGGTGGAAAATTTACCCTGCGGGACAGATTTTACCCCTTGCAAAAGCTGTAAAGTCAGGATTATACAGAAAATGAAGCTATTTTGCCAAGAGCAGCATATTTAAACCCTTCAGGAAACTTTTATGTAATTTTATTATTCCTTTAATTTAATTTCTTAAAATCTCTTTCTCTACCCACTCCAAACAGTAACCATGAAATGATGCACTGGAAGGAGACGTGGTGGTGCCAAATTCTCCTCAGCTGAGGTGCTCTAAGCTCAGTTTGAACGGACAAGGTGACTGCACAAGGTGCTGAATCAAGTGCTTGCCTCATGTAAAGAAACTTTTCCTTGCAACAGAGGCCATTCCTGGTCTCATTGTCCTGCTGCCCTCCCTTTGCATGATACAAAATCAATAAGGAAAGTCTCCTGCATCCAACAGCACATGAAGGCAACAGATACATGACCCAGATGTGTGGGTTGCCCGCATGGGTTTTTTGACCCTAAAATGTTGTCTCATGGATTCCTTTGGGCCAGATGCAAAAACAGAGCTAAAACCTCCATAAGCATTTAAGAAGCAATCAGAATTCCTAGGACACTGCTGGAATTAAAATAGGTCCAAACCCTAGGTGTTTTATAAAGTCTGGGGAGAGACTTATCTGTATTTTAAATGCCTCTAAAACCTTCACCCGTCTTTTGCCTCAGTTCATCTATTTTAAGTACAGTAATAAGCACCATCCCTTGCCTCAGAAGTGTGCTATGACATTTCCTGAAATACATTAGTCAACTCTCAGGAGAGGTCCAAGGGGCAGAAAACTCCTTACATAACTACTGGTGAGGAGGAGAACTCATCCCATGCTAACCATGGTTGCATTTTACAGGAAAAAGGCTCCAAGTGAGTAAGGAAATGTTTTAAGAAAACAGTTTCTATTCAGCTGCTATCTAAAGAAAAATATGAAGCCTCCACTGAATTTCCCCCAGATCTTTCTCCTTGGAAGCTTCTGTGATACTCCAAGTAGCTGTAGGAATCTTTCCAGGCAAATCAAACTCAAATCTGTTGCTTCTGGCTGCCTGAGTCACTTGTACAAAAGTTTTCCATGCCACTTTATTTTGAAGGATGTTCAACTTCAAATTCCAAGAATAATACAGGGAGGGTTTTGCTTAGCCTGGATGTAAATTTAATGCCTGGCTGATCAAAGCAGGCTCTGTCTGTCCTGCAATATCTGACTTCACAGAGCTCCACTGGCAAACTGGTGCAGTGCTTTCCACAGAGAAGGAAAATGCAGTGGAACAATGTGAGCACAGGAGGGATCAGCCAGGATGCAAAACATCCATCCCTGAACCAGACACGGCAAAGGGGGGACAAGTCCAGGTACAGGCTGGATAAAGCCCTCTGCAGAAAGAGCCAGAAGCCCAAGGCAGCTTCACACAGCTGGCTGCCATCTCCTCACACTCCACAAGGAACTGCACCATGCAGTGAATCAGTAAAATGCCTCTTCTGCAGCCACCAACAGGCACACACACATAGGAGTTACCGTGAGAACGAAAGTCACTCCGTTTCTTTCCTTAAATGAAAAACATGAGTAAGGTAACTGAAGTCATCAGTGTCCCTTCCCACCCCTCTGCCTCATCTCCTGAGGCTGAAATACTCAGACCTTGCAGGAGGCCCTCTCCCCAGCCACCCCATCCATGTGGCCTGACATCCAGAGGTGTGGGAGCTGCACGGTGACAGTGTCCATGAGGGGACTTGCCCAGCTGGGACCTCCCCTGCTTGGCTCAGAAGTTTGGCCACTCAAGCAGAGCACACAAACTGAAAGAGAGCTGCCACCTCATCCAACTCCTCTTCCTCCCAGGCTGTGGAGCCAGGCTTACTAAGAACTGCAGGTTTTTTCAGGTCTACAGTACCTCCTGTAAAGGTCTAGGTTCTGGGAGCTGTATGATTACTTGAGATTTCCCCAGCATTCATTTAAAAATGCAATTGTAAGGCTTCACAGTTGGAGAGAAAAGCTTAGTAATGCAACTGTATGCAGACCTAAAAATAGACTCAAAAAAATTTAAAAGACTCCCCAATACACCTGGCAATGCTAGATTCCAGCTTCACTGGTGCATTCCCTTCAAGCTTTCCCTGCAAGCACAGGAAAACAGGGGAGAGAATTTAAAAAAAAATAATGAAGAGGAACACGGAACTGTAAAAGTTCAAAAACATTGAAGCAAGAATTAGAAGACGCAGTGCCAGGAATTAACTCACTTACAAAGGCTGCCTGGGCTGCTGGGGTCCCTTTAACTGAACACGCTCAGCACAGAAATGAGTCCACATTTATGCAATGAAAATGCCGATGAACGTCATCACCATGCAATGGCTTTAAAATTGATTTGTAGGTGGTAGGAAGATTTTGTTTCACCTTCCTTAGTGGGGAAGCCAGACAGAGCTTTAAGCTTTATTGACTCTGGTATTACAATCACAGTTGCTGGTCTTTCAGCCTGTTCCAGAATTGGAGAGAGGTTTTCTTCTCTGTATGACTGGATACTGTAGCATGGTCGATTCTGTGCTGAATTGAAATTCATCAGAGCCTGCTTTGTCTCAACAGAGCAATAAAAGCCTAAAACGTTATTATGCATGAAATGGTTATGGAGTTGGTGAAAGGGTTGTTTCTCCCCCTTGTTGCAAAAAGGGGAGGAGAGGGGAAATATCTGACCTGACAATAAAAAGTGACTGGAAGAAAGGTAAGTATTTCATATAAAATTGACTCTACCTGCTAAATTGTGTAAGGGAAGCAAAAAACATCAAATGGAGCTCAGAGAAGGAGCCCAAATGATGAGATAAGAACCTCACTCAGGCCTGGTGCTGCTCAGTGAGCGGACTCAGCTGCAATCTGCCTCTGCTCACAGCTAACCCAGTGTTTAAATACAGATGCACTCTGCACATTTACCTCTTCTCTTGATCTTCTCACATGAAACATTAGCAGATACTCCAGGGCACAACACAGTTGTGCCAACACAACACAGGGCTCCCCTGGCTCCAATCCTGCAGAGAATTATGCACTTACTGTACCCCTGTGGCCCACGTGAGCATTTGTAAAAATTCCTCATGGAATCAAAAGGCCTCAGCAAGACTCAGCTTTCCTAACAGGAACTAAACTGGGAAAATGTATGCACACAGTCATGATATGGCTGAGGATAGAAGAGAACCTTTGTAACAGGTCAAGACAACTTCATCCTTAGAGGCTCATCTCTCCCAGCTCAAACGTTGCCCATGGAATATCTGTGGTTTAGGCTGCATTTTGGGCTGTTTCAGGCAGACTGGGGGCAATGCTGCAGTGTTAAACTCTGGCTGCATGTGCAGTGCAAAGGGGGCAGCTCACACAGGCACTCCTGGATGGAGAGCACACTCTGTGCAGCTTTCCTCTCCAAGTGTCTATTAGAGTTAATTAGCAATTAAGTCATTGAATTATATACAACTGCACAAAACACATATGCATATACACAGATACGAAGTATGCACTGGTGTGCATATGTAAATATATATAGATATATCTATATATATCTGTTCAGTGGCACTTACGCATAAAATAAAGGCACAGGAGGAACTCTGCCCTTGCTGAACTGGGTGGGGGTTTGCTATCTTGCTTGGGTGGCACTCAGGCTCTGCTGGTTCCCACCCATTCCAGAGGTAGCTCCATGGCAGGGCAGCCTACACCACCATCACCTGCAGAGTCAGGCTGAGGCTCCCTTGCTGAATTGGGTAGCAGGAGCTTTAAAGCCACACTAAACATCCTTGAGCTGCTAGGCACTTCCAGGGTTTTGAAGGAGGCAAGAACAATTCCCAAACACATGCTAAACAAACCCACAATGTCTGCGTGCTTCTGTGAATCGCTCGATATAAACCACACGTTGTTTACCCCCGTGAAAAAAAGGCTCATGAAAGTGTCTGGTCCCCAACCCCCTTGGATCCTCTCAGAGGGGGGCTCTCAAAGCAATAACTATTAAAATGTTACTGCCATTTGTCTAATGCAATTCCATGCTCCACATCCATCTTTGGCGAGCTGACTTTCATTAACACTTCAAAAATAATTTAAGGTTTTCGCGGTGAAGGTTAGAAACTTTTCACAGCCCAGAGCTAATAGCTCTGCTGTTTACATGCTATAATGTCTTGATAACCTTTTCAAACACGCTGTGGCCGGCAGCTGGGACCTGTCCCTGCTATTTTTGTTCCCAGAATTTAACAGCAGAAATGCGATGACTTTGTGCCCCTGAAATGGTCACATTTCTTCTCTTTAGGCTTCACTTCCATTACGGCACTAACAGAAGGGGCCTCACCTTTTCAAGAGGCTCCCAGTGTACTGAAATACAGCCCTGGCTGTCTTTTCCCTGGAGGAATGAAACATGCTGATTGTCCCACTGGAAATCCAGCTTTGGGGGATAGGAGAAGGGCAGGCAGTCTGCCTTGCCAGTCCAGGGGTGCCTTGGAGAAGGCAATGAACCTGCATGAACCATTTTGCTTGGAAGAATAAGGGCAGGATTCTTGTTTTCAGATGCTGGATGGACAAAGGCACAATTCTAGTGTTTATTCCAACACTGCAGCAAAACAAGTCCAGCAGCTCTCTTGCTTTGCTTTGCTTGAGTTGTGCCCAGATTACAAATCCGTACTGGTGACATGGCAGGCTGGCAAACAGTAGCTGGATGCTATGGCATCCATAAGCTAGAAAATGTTGTCTCTGTCAAAAAGCAGGGACCTCACTTGCTCCAGTCGCCTGCCTGCTCAACAGCTGGAACAGGAAGGCAGGATGGAAGGATGCTGTAGTTTCTAAGTCTTTCTAAAAACATCACACTAGTCTAATTTCAGCATACTGTCCTCAAAATTACTGGGCCAAAAAATGCCCTCAGATACAATTTACATGGAAATATTCAATCCCATGGAGAGCTCCAAGAGGGGTTTTCTCTCCCCTAAACCCAGAAGCAAATAAATGCAGCTGCTCCAAATTGATAGCGAGTAAAGGCCCTGAAGCTGAGAGAATGGGACCAGTCCATTCCTATTAAGTTAAAACATTAAAAGTCCTGGACAAGCTGTAAAAAACAGAGACATGATCAACTCAGTCAAACTTACAGCAGACCTGGGGGCACATCCATGATTTTCTCTCTCCTGGGAGCTCCGCTAGATACAGCTTGGAGCAGCCAGAAGCACCGCAGCACGTGTTACAAACAATGGGCTAAATGAGCCCTAAAAGAAATCATTTTAATGATCATCTGTCTCCTTTCGGGCAGGGACGCGAGATGCAGAGGTCAATTTGTGTCAGGCTCCCTGTAGCCTTCTGGAACCCATTCAGAAAGCAGAAGAGGTGAAAGGAGAAGCTGTGAATTCTTCCCAGTCTAGAGAGGGTTCCAGAGGGCCCCGTGGTGCCCACAGGTGACCTGTGGGCTGCTGTCATCACAGAGGGCTTGTCCTGGAGAGATGGATCTGCACGTGGGATCCAAAGAGCACGGGGTGAAGTATTTCTGGCTACTACAGAGTCACTACCAAGTATCTTGAAGCCAAGTACAGGCTTTTGATCTCCATCCAAGTGCTTTAATTTTTTAAGGTTGAGAAGTGATGACAAAAAACTTTTAAAAGATTCCTTGGCTGGCAAGGAGAGGGGAGTAAATCAAGGAGCAAGGTATACATCCTACAATTTATTGTGGCTTATTTAGGCAGCCTGGCTAAATACTCCACAGAAAGCTGCAAATTCAGCAGAAATTTTGCAAGGAGTTAGCGTAGCAAATGAGAACAGATAGTGATCAGGCTAGAGAACAGCAAAGCAGAGTCATTGTTAATTAAGAGACCTAAACGATGAGACCCGCTGAATTAGGTCAGCGAATATGCCCCTTCCTGCTCCAGTTTTAGGTTGTGTAAATGACTTCAAGCGAGGTCGTTTTCAGAGTTCCTGCAGTTGCCAGTGGGGCCATGTAATGGACGTGAGAAACACCGCCAAGGAATATCCAACAATTTAGATCTGCTCTAGAACTGGGTCAACATACGGCAAAAGAAAATTAAAGTCAACAAATGCAAAGTAATGTTCATCGCCACACGATCCTCGGAACCCCTGCTAAGCCTAATTTATATAAATGGCTCTGAGAAGCTCACTACAAACCGGTTAAGCCTGCTGACAACACAAAATTGGGGAAGTGGACACGGAGAAGGAAAGAAAAAAGCAAGCAAAGAAATTCTACAGAGTCCTTAGCTTTGCTGGGTAATTTGGACAAGGTGCAGCAAATAGCTCCTAATGTTGACAAATGCAAAAGCAATACAATTTATTTGCAAGATCTCAGGACAAAATGGGAATTGCCTTGAACTCCAGCAAGGGGAGGCTAAAATGGCTACAGCAGGAAGTCAGCAGCCTTTTCCACACAAAAGCCAGGTGGCACAGCCATGTAATACATTTTTAAGCTAGGAAAGAAATCAAGGTGAACAGGGAAAAAAAGTAACATTCAGGTTGCTTAAAGGTAACCACCAAAAGCAGCAAAATGGACCTGCATCTATTATTACATCTCTACAGCAAAGTCTTTAGCTGGCAAAGACACCTGCAGAGCTGATCCTCTGCAAAGCCTAAGCACAAGCAAGATCTTGCTATAAGTGAATGCAGTAACCTTTGTGTGAGCTGGATGGAAAAGGACCACAGTTAATTCTGAGTGACTTCTCAGTTACTTCTGGCAAGGCCTGCTTAGAAATTTTACTCCTGTGTTACTGGAGCAGCCCTGGAGTACAGAAATGACAATCTCCAAAACAAAAGCCAAACCTTAGAGAGAAGGTTTTTTGTCATTGCCTCAAGATTGATTCCAGTCATACCCAAATGTGTTGCAAGAAAGGCTTTTCCAAATGATCAGGACTTGAAAGGAGATAAGGCAGCGAGAGGTCAGTTTTGAGGGAGAACTCTCATACCAGTTCTAACCCTGCCCATGCCAGCACGGCCAAGTGATCACACTGCAGCACAGGGCAGGCTACAGAGATCCAGCCTAAAACTGAGAAAGAGGCAGAATAAACTTATTTTAAACCCAAAACTTCCCAGACTGTCCTCCATCTTCATAAAAAGCAATAGAAGGTAACCTTTTGGAACACTCTAGTTCAGTTCAGACATTAAGAGTAGACTGCACATTGCTTTGGCAAATATACTACACAGCCATGGCTGACCTAGATAGAGAGGAGTGATCCGTGCTGGAATAGTGAAATGAGCAGCAGGAAAACCTATAGGACTACTGTAGGCTATAAAGAGGGTGAGTTCAGAAAGGAACCTAAAAGGGAGGGAATGAAAAATACAACACAGATGACATCACAAGTGCCGTAGTCAAGGAAACACGTTTCATTTTTCCCTCAGTTCAGAGCAAGCAATCATAAAATGGACAAAAATAGGAATTCAGAGCCATTCCTATCTTCTTCCCTGAGATTATACAACTTTCAGAGACAATAAAAAGCAAGGCTTAGTCAGTGTAGACTTAGGATCTAATCTTTACAAAGGTTTGATCTTTCAATGTTCAGTTCATAGTAATTTTGTTCCTCACTTCAATGCACACTGCATCAGCCCAGGAACAACAGAACACTATGTACACAGCGAGAACTCCTTATCAGCCCCTTTTTGGGGTAGTCTATCCATCACCAACTTTGTGTTATAGCATTTTATTAGCTACTCCAAGTTAAATGCTTGCAACTTTGTCAAGGTGTTAGGATTGCGCAGCTGAACTCCATTTTGGATCTTTTTATGAATGTCATCTCCTTGAGCATAACAGCCAACAAGTCATTATGTTTCTTACCCCAAACTAAATACCTCTGGCCCACAGGCCCTGCAGGATGGTCCCAGTGTCCCCCTTCCACTGTCAGAGCTTTCTGCTCCCCAAAATTTAGAAAGCAGCTAAGGGGATTTGCACAGAAACATCTCACATCCAGAGGACGGAAACACCTTCTCCCTAAAACAATTCAGTCACAAAGTGACAAGCAAGACCACATCAGAAAAAAGGGGAAAATAATGGATGTCAGGCATTGTATTTCACCATTAGTTAACCAGTGTATCTTAACATTACCATTGCTAGGGCAACATTAACAAGTCTATCAGAGTCCCCACTTCTTCACACTATCCTGATTAAAGTAGATCCCAGTCATTCCCAAATGTAAATTCAAAAATTTTGCAAACTCCTCAACCTTTTCTTGACCCAGTGTCACACATTTAGTCACAAAGGGTGCACATTCCTCTACTGCAGGACACGTGGAACCTGGAAAATGCCCCCACAAAGACGTAGTTCACAGCCGGGGCACTGGCCATCCAGTGGCATTCTGAACCAGAGGAGGAGCAGCAATGCTGGAGAAAACACAGTCCATCTGCCCTCCAAATCCTGGGTGTTCATCTTACCAAGCAAGCCTTCCATATGAGGTCAAGAAAATACTGCTCAAAAAACATTGTTCCTTTTATTGCTTATACATTTATTTCTTGCCCTCTCTTACGGAATGAGCTAGTGCAAAAATACTGTTGTCTTTTATTTCCTTTGAAGCTCTTGTATCATCTTCTTACGTTTTTATGTTCATTAGAGATTCCTAACCTTTGAGTCAACACTGAAACTAATATTTAGATACTAAATTGGGAATCACAAACACATCAGTGGCTATTAAAGATACCCTGATGCATCCTCTGGATCAGAAAGTTCTTGATGTCCTGACTGCAAAAACTGGGTGAATACTTCAGAATTTCCTCTGCCTTATGTCTCCCAGTTTGACTCATCTTTAGTACTATTCAGTAAAACTTTATTGTTATCAAAAGCTTTATCAAAGTGCATAGCGTTGCCTGAGGTCAGACCAGCCAAGCCTTGAGCCTCATATGAACTGTTTTGATGCATAGAAAATCTGTCTTTAGCAATTCCAGCCTCTCCTAATAAACTGGCCCATCCCTAAAGAGCACCGGCTTTGAAATATAATTAACCTCCACGTATTCTGCCTTGTGCAGCGAATAGCACTAGGAAGAAAGAGGGGTTTTTTTATCTGATTCACTCTTAACTGTTAAATCATGATTCCTTTTATTATGTTTTTGTGCATTTCATCCTAGTGGGACACAGAAACAAGTTTGGGTAGTTTCATTGCCTGAATTTTCTGCTGCACACCAGCTGTCTGGTGTGGCTACATTCTCTGCACTGGAAAAGAACATTTATTTCCCATTTCTATACCGTCTCTACCACTTTCCTAGGAGGGAAAGATCTTTTCCCTAACACAATTGAAATAAATATAACAAAATATTTCTTCATACTATATCTAGGCATTGTAAAGCCATTTTGTGGTGATGAAGTTATACACCTCCCAGTTTAATTCTGTTTTATATCTGTTCAGTTAAGCTGAAGCTTTGGCAGAGTATGCAGTGCTATAGAGAGCCCAGACCAGGCAGGAGTAGATCTGTCATGGAGGGCTTGCTCAGGGATTGCTTCCCCACGTACACTGGTGACCTGGGGAGCTCTTTGCTGCCAAAAATCAAGGAAAATAAGAACTTGACAGCATTCAAAAGAGAAGACATAGCAGAGACACAGCACAGAAACACTGTTTAGCCTGCGGACCAGGGGAGAACAGGGATGAGCAGCAGGGAATGAGAAGAACACGGACCCGGCAGGTTTGAGGAAAGATGGACAAGAGCTGCACAGCTCACTGACGGCACACGGGTCTCCATGGCCTTCTCGGGCCACCCTGCCAAGCTGCTGCTGCAGGAGCAAGGGGAAGCCATCCCAGCCAGCTGTGCAGGCTGGGTACAATCCTGCTTGGCTGCTTGTTGGAGAAGCAGGGAAAGGATGACTTGGTTTGCCAGGGAGCTTTGCACACACTGTGTGCCCATGACAGGGGCCCAGGCCAGCACAGCACCCCCCAAACCAGCACCAGGCACATCAAACACACTCACCCCTCGTGGGCAGTTCACAGAAAGGCCTTGTTTAGCTCCAGGTAGGCAAGGACCAGCACAATGGGTTCCCTGCACTGTTCCTCTGCCTTCCAGGCAGTTTGTACTGTCCACTGCAGGGCGGTGACCAGCACCAGACTCACTCTTTCTCCCACATGCACTCTATGTAATATCTGGACTTAGGATGCCTCCTCTTGTCATTCAAACTGTCTGCTCCACTGCTCAGACCTGAGCTGGCTGGAAAAGGGAGAGGCACAAGAGCTGATGTTCTCAACTTGCAGAATTTTGTCCATAAAGAAGGGATTTAGTACATTTGTTATCTCAGTTAGATGGAAAGACAAGGAGACATTTGTTATCTCAGTTAGATGGAAAGACAAGGAGACAGCAGACACCCATGAGTTCGAAGGGAATGAAGCTGCATGGAGAAAGTTGGTGAGAGGAGACCTGTCCCCATAACCACCAGAAACATCTGATCTTCCCGCCTGCCTTGCTGCAAGAATCCTTTTGCTGTTTGCCCAAATGCAGCCATCGCCAACTCTCATACCCAAAATAATTAGACTTGCGACATTTGGAGGAAGAACTTTGGCAGGTGAGAAACAGCAGAAGAAAAGCACAGCAAAATGCCATTCTGTGCCAGCCTTCCAGGGAATAGTGATATGGGGCAGCTACAATCTGGCTGGAGAAAGGTGGGATGGGAAAAAGGGGATGTGCGTTGTTGAGAAGGCCACAAAGGCCCAAGGTGTCTGCCTCACTCATCTAACCTGCGTGTCTCTCAAGCAGAGGAGCAAAGTGCTGTCCCTGCTGCTTCCTGGTGGGCAGCAGTGAAAGGAGGCACACAAAGTGATATTTCTCTCTCTCTTGCCTTGAGCAGGTGCCAGCAGAAAGCTTTGGCAGCTGCTGAGTGTTGTGCTCTGGGAATTTCTGCAGCACAGAGTGTTGGTCTCACTGCTGCAGTTGGATGACACCAGACCCGTTGGTGACAATGAGCCTTACAAGGAGAAGTGAAGGTGTAAAAACAAGATGAAATCCAAGCTGTGTTCTTTTGCAGGGCAGAAAGCATTTACTGACGTCAAGAGCTACAGCCCGTTCCATTTGAGGTGCGTGTCGTGCCCAAAATGAATTCAAGAGACCACAAATTCACCTGGAAGATCGATTTCATGGCCTGAGAGTCAGAATATTAACTCTGCATCACTCAGTTCCAAAACAGCCCCGCTTTTTCCATTTGTGCTATTCCCCACAGCCACGCCACCTTTCTCTGCCAAGGTGGCATGTCACCTCCTTGCAGCCACCAAAGGCACTGGAAAGGCAATCAGCAGTGAGAGGTTCAGGGAGCTGGGAAGTGTGTGGGACTGGTGTGAGACCAGGGAGACAAGAGGGCTCCCAGGGCTGGTCTCACCCGTAACCACAGGCAGGACCACTGTGCCAGTCCCACAGCAGATGGGGCACCACCTGATTTTTATTCCCAAAGAAAGTAACAAGTGGCAAGAAAGAGTGCTTCCTGCAGAAAGGAATCAAAGCAATGCTAATTAAGCACGGTGCCTGCCTCTCTGCTTTGTTGCCAGCATCCTTTGTTAGCCCAAAAGCTACAGAGGTGACTGCGGGGCAGATTCCATCTTTGGTGTCACTTTGATGGTTTCAGTAGAAACACAACAGGTGATGTGGGAGGAAATGAGCCAAATGACTTCAACAAACCTGCATCCAAGGTGCCAAAGAGCCCCAAAGTACAGCCAGTTCTTCATCATCCTCACAGTGAAGGATGCCCTGCTCTCTTCATTGTCTCTTGTCTTGACCCAGCTCTCTACACATCACCTGGTGCACTTGACAAAGGGGAACAAACAAAATACATCCTGTGTGGCCCGTGCTTCATCCAACTCACCCAGTTACCCCTGTTCTAAGTCCAGCTCAAACTTTCCACTCCCTGGAGCAAAGGAAGAGGCAATCAGCTTGCCCAAACACAAAGACCCAGGCACCAAAGCAAATCAGGAGCAGTACAAGTCACAGACAGGAAGCTTTGGGAGAGGGGAAAGTCTTTGCTGCCTCCTTCTTCCTTCCAGCCCCTTTGACATCCCCGAACATACTGCAAAGCCATCACAGATTCCACAGCCACTGGAGGATGAGGGTGAGAAAGAACAGTGGCATTTGTAGAGACAGACATACAGCAGCCAGAGAGTGAGGAGACAGAATCCCACCAGGAGCTGCTGCTCGCCATCTCTGCTTGCCCTGCAGCACTCTCTGAAGCAGGAAGGTGCCTGCAAACCTGCTCCCACTGTCCCTGCACCACGGCTCAGCTCCTCCAGGGCTATGGGGAGGTGATTGGACCCCTGCTCTGCCTTCCTGCAGCACTCCCCCTCTGCAGCTCACTGTCTGTTGATGCGCCCACTGTGGGTTTCCAGCTCCTGACAGGGTTAATTGGCAGGCCCAGCGGGGGAAATAAAATGTTTCAGCTCTGTGGTTGCTTTTTTTACCCTTGTTTGCTCATGAGGCTGTGGGAAAGTGCTGGCTCCTGAAGGGTTACAGAGCAAGCACAGCAGGTAGCCAGCTGCTCTAGATCTCTACCATTTATTCCTGGTCCCTGTTTGTGCCCCTGCATGCTGCTCAGGTGCATTGGGCAGACAGACACTCCTGCTCCTCAAACCCAGGGCTATGGGGAGAAAAGGGCACAGGTCAGGCCTGGGGGGAGACCAGGGCCAAGGGGGACAAGCCAACAGGCACAGTCCCAGGCTCTAAGGGCCATTCTGCACCCAGCAGCAGGGCCTTCTGCAGCCCTTTTTCTCTCCTGCTGAGACTGGGCTTCAGCAGAGACAAAAGCCCCCTCCCAGCTTCTTCTCTGAAAGCACTCTCCTTCCTTTTCCATTTTCATCTGAGTTTCCAATGAAGATTTATTACTCTGAGTGATTACGCTGTCAGCCAAATGAGCAGGGAATAGGAATATCCTTTCTTCTTCCATTCCAGCCACTAGTCCGTTTGGCTCTCAGCAAAAAGAGCAGATTTAGCATGATTTCAGTCCCTTTTTCTTGCAGGTATTATTTATTTTCAGGCTGACAGCGTGTGGGAAAACCCATCAAGAATCAGCACCCTGGGGCATGAAGCTGGGTTGTTATTCACCTATTTAAACCTCGAAGGAATGGGGTGGTCAGTTAAGTGTAAGTCATGTAAAACTCCAAGGCAAAGACTCCCTATCAACACTGAAAACCAGTCAGATGTGGCATGAGAAGCAACTAACAACAAGCAAAGAGGGCGGTGAGGAGACAGAAATGTCAAAGCAGAAGACAGCAATAGTTCCCATCCTACACTCAAAAACCAGGAATTGTACACAGGATGACAATTGCCAAGGAGATGAAGCATGCACGGATATGCAAAGAGATTTTACCCAAGACCTATGAGATCAAGATTTATTTTTGAAGATTGGTTTGTTGAGTTTTTGTTGTTGTTGTGTTTGGGGTTTTTTTTTTTTTCCCCTGGGATAGATGGGGAGTGGGACATTTTTAATTTTCATTTCCTTGTAACAAGAATATTCCCCTGTCATGTAAGAATGCAGCTGCAGCAATAACACCACACTACACCTGAATGACAAGGACACAAACCCAAATGTAAATAAAAAGAGTACCCAACTAGTCTGATTTTGGTGCCCACCTGTGAGAAATGCAAGTAACAAACAGACTGCATCAAAAAAAACACCCCTCATGCTGGATTTCTGACATAACTGGTTAGATTATTAAAATGGTAATCAGTAAAAAGGGCAATTTCAATCAATCAACTTCATCTCCTAAGGAGAAGCCACAGGAGGGAGAGTGAAGGAGTCAGGAGATCTGGTTGTGCAGATTTAGGCAAATCACTTTGCTCTGTATGCCTGTTCCATTTTCCTTTTATCTCACTAGACTGTGTCCTAGCACTGTGTCTTTGTCTAGACAACGCCATTTCTCCTGTCCTGCATTTTCATCCAGGAAAAAACTGGGAGAGGAAAGGACAGGCACCGGGGCTGCAAAGCTCTTTGCAGAGCCACAGATACTGATCCCCATGTCTCAACATCCCTAGCCACCAGTAAATGGTCAGAAAACCCTCTGGCAAATATGTTCCTCTTTTTCTTTCCTTATGTTGGTCCAACAGAGAAGGACAACTTGTTATTCCGTGCACCCAGGCACAGCACCCTGCTCGGGGGAGCCGAGGGCTCGGCCCCGCTGGTGCTCTGTGCGTGTCAGCACAACACTGCTTCTGCTCTCAGCATGCTTTGACAAAACCCAGGAAACGGCACACAAATGCAATGTTAAAATAAAAAACCAACCCTGTTAGGATAGCAGAACTGGAAGCTGCTAATGGGGAAAGGCAGGGGAGGGAGGGAGGCAGGGAGGGAGGTGGTGTGACCAGCCCCAGGCCGGGCAGGGGGATGGCAGCTGAGCGCAGGTATTGGGACATTGTGACATGCAGAGCGATCCCTTCACCTCGGCTCAAACACAAGGTCCCCAAAGGCCCTCAATCAAAACAGGGCTGAAACATCCCACCAAGGTCACGGCAGACAAAGCTCACAGGACAAACACAGCCTTTTCAGGGACTGGTTACGCCAGCCAGGTTTGCCCAGCTCCCCTCAGGCCCCTCGGCAGGCTGCGGATGGAGCCGTGGGATGGGGTTCCCAAACTGCCTGAGCTGCAGAGCACACTGGGAAAATACATGACAGAAACAATGTCCCTTTGGGTTCTTTCTCTCCATATTATCGTGTCACTGTGCATGTCACCTTGTAATACTGGGTTATTTATCATCACCGAGTGCCTAGATGGGCCCCGCTAGAGAAAAATCAAAGAAAGCAGCAGGGGCTGGGGTTTGATGAGAAGGAAACAAATTCTTCCCTTCAAGAGCATGCAAACTTCTCTGTTACCCCATGCACACCCACACACGCAATCCCAGGCTGCTCCTTTCCCCCGCCAGCAGCTCCTTTCAGCCTCACGCATCCCTGCTCTTCTCCCTTTTCTCTGCTCAGACTCAGTGCCTCGTTTCTATGGATTTCTGTGTCAACTCCCTCAAGGATATTCACTGGAATGGACACATTTACAGGATGACTAACGTTCTGAAAGCAGGTGGTGCTATTATAGTCATACAAAAGCCACCTATTTTTGGTGCCTCGTGCTGTCATCCTGTTCGGGTCTGCTTTGCTTTGCCTTGTTATTGTACCAACTTCTCAGCACCATTACTCTGGGCTGCTCCAGTTCCAGCTGTCTGTAGAGGCCTGATAGAGGGGCACCTTTGTTCAGTGCAGCGGTGGCTTGGAGCTTCCCCACACAAAGAGAGGCCTGCAAGTTTCTTTTGCTGTCATCATTCATTTCTTTCATGAGCCTTGAGAACGTACTTAAGAAAAAAAAGTTCTGGTGTATGTGCATATCTAATGTATGCAATGCACTTATGCATATAAATTTTCCTATGCAGAGCAGCAGCCTTAAAGTGAAATGTTAGAAGATGACTATATTCACTTTATCCTTACGTCATAGTTCAGGTAATCACTTTGAAAGTCATCAGGTAAATTTTGAATATTGTCTATGTTCTTCAATTATATCCGTTCACATTAACTGCTTTAATATTTCAGCTTGTACTGGCCGGAAACTCTTAGCTTGTCTCATTTCAGTTCTTGGCTCAAGGTCTTACCTGTTCCTGCAGTCCTGGGTTTGGTTGATAGCACTGCAAGGGTGCTGTACTTATCTGCAGCCACAGACCATCTCTGCCTAAATTCCATCTAAGCACCCAGCACTGAGAAGGCAAGTGAGATGAAACACAGGCACAGAGTTTAAATAAAATCACATTATTAGCAGTCACATTTCCTGAACCTCAGTTCTGAGACCTCACTAAACTAATAGTGAAATGACCAGGAAAAAACAATGTCAGCATATGACAGTTTAAAAGTGCAATAACAGAGCAGGGACCAGTGCAGGAAGATCCTCAGGCAGACCAAAACCACCAGAATCTTCTCTGTCCTTTTCACCTTGAAGGGAGAAGCTGGATTTTCACTTTCAGCTCGGCACTTTGCAAAACCTGGCAATCTTGACTCCAGCTCCTTTTACTCCTCACAGAGGCAGTGGAGGGCAGTATAAATTGTGTGTGTGCTTCCCAAAGTGGTTTGTGCCAATCCAGCTCGCGTGCGAGGGATTTGCATTCAGAGGGCTTACAATAAGTACAGAATTATTAATACAGCGTTGCACTCGATAGCTGAGACACTGCTTGTAACCAGGGGAAAAAACCACTACCCTTCTGCTGTAAAGCATCTAAATGGGAATCAGGCTCAGTCTTGTCTCATAGCGTAAATGTCCTGACCTGCTGTTCCCTACTTTGTAACACAAATTCAGCTATAATCAATTATGGCTTGAAATGTTCCTTAAGCATAGAGAAAAATCCAGAGCACATGCAAAGGCCTCTAATGGTAACTGATGCGATAAAGCAGCGCAGGAAATTCCTTTTTCTTAAGGCTGGTCTGAAATGCCTCTGCAGACAGATGCAGTTGCTGTGCTGTGTACTGCTAACCTTGAACTGACATTAACAAGTGTATCCAAACTTTCCTTTTCCAACCGGGACGGGGACTCCTCTGCCAGCTGCTGCACATTCCCCTCTCCCCTCATTTCATCACCAACTATTTCTTGGTAATCGATAGAGGTCAAATCTGAATCCCATTGGGATTCACGGTGAAAACTATTGACAGCAACAGGTCAGGAATAGCCAAGAGTGGATTTACACAACAGAGAGCAGGGAACATGAGCAGGAAAAGGCCACCCGAGTCTCAGCTGGTGTAAATCAAGATAGTTACAGATTTACAACAGATAAGGCTGGGGGGAAAAGACAAAAGAGGATAAAAGTATCTTTATTTAATCAGCTCAATGCAAACACAATCTCCTCATAACCCTGTGCCACAAGAAAACTCGGACCTGGCCAGGCTGCTACAGCAGGGACGCTCCAGGGCATCCCGGACATACAGGGGAAGCAAAGGGAGAAAAAACTGCTTTATTCCTGATTTTAGCAACCATCAGGAAAACATGCCCTGCTCTCAGCCGGCTGCCACGGAGGGACGGCACGGTCGGTGCCAGAAGAGGGCACTTGAGCTCCAGCAAGCGGGAGATGCGGGCACCGCTCCGGCAGGACCAGCCCCGCCTGCGCCACGGCAGCGGCGATGCGCGCACAGGCACCGGGCTGATGCTCCCGAGAGCCGGCACCGAGCGCTCTCCTCGCTGGTTTTGCTGCCTCGGGGCTTCCTCGAGTCTCCTCATGAGCAGAGAGCTGGAGCTGGTGCTCCTGTATCACACAGGTCCCTAAGCTGCGTTCCTCCAGCAATACAGATCGTGTGCCAGCTGAAATTCTCTCCTTGCTGGAGCATTTTGTGGTCAACCCCCAGAGAGACCCTCTGGAGTGCAGTAACATCTACACTCCGTAACAAGTGATACCCAGCAGAGGCATTTCTTCAGTCCCTTTCCTTTGCTCAGCTGCCTGTTCTCATCAAACTTGCCCAAACTTAATTCTGCAGAGAACTCTTGTTGGTTGAAACAAAAAAAATAAGGTCTGAAGTTTTGGGGTGAATGTATATGAAACACAGAAGCACCTGCTGCCCAAAAGCATCCTAAACACAGAGACTACCTACTTTTCCCACCTGTGTCATCTGGTTCAAAACCAAACTGGTCTCCCTACAAACCCTACTCATTGAAGCACATAAACTGCTCCCATCCCTCCAGGCACAATGTAATCAGCCATGCCTCATCTCCTTAGAAAACTCCTGACAACAAAATTTCACAGATTATGCAAAAACCTGAATTATAGGCAAGAAAGGCCAGAAGAGATGAAGACAAACAAACTGAATGATACAGCAAGTATGAGAGTTTAGATCTTATTTTGAAAGCTTTGTTCCTTTCTCGTGGTGTTCCCTATGACAAATACGAAGCCATTTCCTTGTTTGAGATAGGTGAGCACAAAGTAATAGCTAATGTATCTGAACCAGCCCATAAACTCCCACTGCATCAATCTATACCATCTAATTCCAAGTGGCTGCCTCAGAGTGGTTAGCCCTCTGTTTGCATCCCGAAAGTTTCCAGACACATGAATAAACCAGGCACGGATAAATAGGGTCTGAAGGTCTGTTTCTCAGATGGATCTGGCAGCTGCCTGGGTTTATTGGCAGCTCATTTATCATCTCAAGAAAAATATTGATAGTTCTAGAGACACAGGCCCTTTCTGTGTCCTGGCTGAAGGAAAGCTGTCCTTCTGGGCACACTTTGGAAAGAAAGTCAATGCAACAAAATCTGCTTGGCAGGAACGTGAGGGATGTGGTGCAAAGAGGAATCATTAAGTAAGGAAGAAGGAACACCAGGATGATAACCCTGATGGCCCAGAAATAGCCCAGTCTCGAATTTTCACAGTATTGCAGCAAGAATATGAGATTGTGAGAGTGCTAACAGGGACAGTCACGGGCATCTTCTCAAGTGGAGGTATCGCTGCTGCACAGGAAGAGACAAAGAGCCTGAAGCTGTGCTCTGCCAACAGAACCAGCCACTTAGCAGACCTTGAAGAAATTCGCTGAAACTCAGTGATGAAAAGGCTTGAAACAGGAATAAGGGGGCTGAAGTACTGGAAACTCTCTCCCCTTGGCCTGGCAGAATCATGCTTCCAGGGTAACAGGTAGGAATCACAAAATAAAGCTGCAGGCGGTAGGCTTAAAACAAACAAGTAATTAGTAAGTGATGGAAACCCGTAACAAGGAATGTTGTGGATGCTAAAACTGTATACAGGTTCATGGAAGACAAATCAATTGAGTGTCAGCTCAGATACAATCAACATGTGGGCCTTGGTCTCTTCTCCCAGGTAACAAGTGATAGGACTAGAGAAAAGGGCCTCAAGTTGTGTCACGGGTGGTTTAAGTTGGATATTAGCAAACATTTCTTCACAAAAAAAGGTTGTAAGGCACAGGAACAGGCTGCCCAGGGAAGTGATGAAGTCATTATTCCTGAAAAGGTTTAAAAGATACGTGGATGTGGCACCTGGAGACATAGCTTAGTGGTGGGCTTGGCAGTGCTGGGTTCCTGGTTGGACTTGATGATTTTAGAGGTCTTTTCCAACCTAAGTGATTTAATAGTTCTAATACCTCTGGCTCTGGGATCCCCAATCCACTAATTGCGGGAAGACAAACAGTATTCAAGGAAAACAGTTACATGTTTAGTCTGTTATTGAATTCTTCTCAGGCACCTTATTTTGACCTTTTTGGGAGTCAAGACACTGCCGAGGACTGGTTTTGATCTGAGCTGATTTGGCTGTTCTCTTCTTAAGGGATGAGACATGAGAGAAATCAGACCCACCCTGTGCTTATCAAAACACAGAGATTTCTGAGCACCAGATCAAAGCTGCAGGTTATCTTTAGTTTCTGCCTGAAATACATCCAGGCTTTGTTTTTCTCAACTGTGGACAAAGTTTCATCTCTAGGTGACAAGAAACACAGCTGGCTTGGGATGGGCCTGCACTGGCCTTGGCTTGGATGGGTATTCTCATCACCTGTGAACTGAAACCTGACAGGTTTCTGGCCTCTTTCAGCAGAGGTTTGATGGGGAAGATGCAATCTGCTTTCCAGAACGCCACAAGATATCCTTTGTTAGATAGTTAGTTAGATAGATTAGTTTGCACAGATGTTAGGGGTAAAAGTGTATAGAGAAAAAAGGAAAGTCAAGTCTCGACTCACCAGGGGAACGCTCAGAAAAAAAGGGAGATGCTGGATCTGTTTCCTGTGACTTTCATGCCTACTGTCCTCCTCTGGTTTCTAACAATAGACATGCAGCTGTCCCTACTGGAGAGATTAATTGTGGTCTCTGTGCTCATTCAGCCAGCTATTTTTCATGAAACTCATAGGAATGTAATATCTCAGAGACCTTTATCACTGTCAAATTCCATTGCAATTGGTCAAGCAGCTGAGACAGACAGACACACAGACAGAAAGAGGCTTGTTTCTTTGCAGGGTTTCCTAAGAAACATCTCTGGTGCCCTTTCAAAATGTTGGTATTTGGCACTAAGGAAGTAGTAGTTAAAAAATAACTTCTACTCCCACCCTAGAATTCCTTTTAATCAATAGTAAGTTCTGCTGAGCCTTTAGGTAGCAAAATATGAAAGAAAGAAGGAATAGTTTGGGTGAAAGGCAGTGAAAAGTGAACAAAAACACGAGACTGGGTGTGTCTAATTAGTGAAACACCTCCTGAAAGAAGCCCTGTGAGATGACAGAAAGGCCTGGGGTAGGGCTAATGACCTAAATGCCAAGGAGATGGTGAGGACACAGACAAGGCAGGGACAGGGGAGGAGACTCAGCCAGAAGTGAAGAGACACAGAGAAGAGGAAAAAGAAGACAAACATGGAGACACACAGACACCAGCCCCGGCTGGCAGAACAGCAGAGGCCTCCCCCAGAGACACTGCAGTTTGGCTGTTTATTGCTTTCTGAAAAACACCTCCTTCTGAATGGCTTTTTTTCCCTTCATCCCCGTTGACATTTGGGAAAGCTTCAAAGCACAGCACTGTCTAAAGCCCTTTCCTAACCTAAGTCTTCAACCCACAGACATTACTCTTTAGTTATAATAACCACTCCCCTCAGACATTTCCAACAAATTGTTAATATCTTTTAAGCCCTGCTCTCCACTGCCTTTCAGATTAGCCTTGCCCTTTCCTTTGCACTTAAGTTTAGCAAGTGTTACTAATAGGAATTTAACATTTACCAAAGAATTATTTTAACTACGGATCTAATAGCATTTGTATGGTGTTCTGAGCACCCAAGAGCCTCGTATCAGTTCTATATGCTTAGTTTTGTCTAAGTTGCTTCTAAGAAAAAGGAAAAATACGAGTTTATGGAAAAGCAAGTTCATAAGAGAGGCATTCAAAGCCAGGAAAGCCAGTTCCAAGAAGGATGGCAGCAGTGCCTGGACAGCTTTCCCTTCTTTATGTTATCCACAACCCTGCAATCACTCATGTGATCAACTTCACCTTCCAACCATTCAGCAAAAGCTTAATTTGTGCTTGGCTTAAGTTATTTTTTCCTATAAAAGAACTACTAATAGAAAAATGTAACAATGTTTATTATTAACTAGCAAATTTTATGTTTTTTTTTTTTTTAATCTACTACCATCAAAACCTTTTTGAATTAGAGAGTTTTGTGCTTGCAGACCAAGAATCATTGGTAGCTTGAGTGGAAAGCACCAATGAGGATTTCAGTCAGTAAAACCTCAGCAGCATTCAGTGTCTCAGCAGAGACCCCAAAGGCTGCATTGGATGAGACCATTTTTAGAGCTGGGCTTATGAGGATCAGTCCTCCCATGGCACTGGGTACAGCCCTACCTAGGCTGAGGAGCACCTGCTGTGCCAGCCCTGAGTTGAGGACTGCTGGAGGGATGCAGGGATGATACTTGCACGTGTGTCCCTAAGATGCTCGTGCTCCAGCTGTCCACACGGTCCCTGTTCCTGAATACAGTTGTAAATATTGATGGCCCTCAAGTCAACCTGTCCAAATTCCCTAGTCCAGGCTCACAGCTACTCAAGTCTTCCTGCTCTTCAAAGAAGGCAAACTCCTGTATTCGTGTCTGAAACTGACTTGAGAGCATTTCTGTAAACCTGGATATGCATCCTGCTTACAATCTCACCCACAGCCACCCTCTGTTCTCTCCCCTGCACCTTCGTATCCCTGGGAAGGAAATCTGTGTACACAAGAGGAAGGAAAAGGTAACTGGAATCATATGGTTAAATGGAATAATTTTGAAGATGTCTTCCAAGACTGATAGTCTACATTTAAGCAAAACAACAACAACAAAAATTCTTACTTTAAAAGAAAAAAGCACCTTTATAATACACTTTATAGCATCTTTCATCTGAGGCTATCAAAGCACTTTGAGATACAGATCCTAAGAAATCCATTACAAAAATTATACATATTCCTAAATTGACTGTAGTCACTTCCCTTAATTTCCATTTCCTTACCGATACTCCCAGACAGGGTTTGCATAGATTGATGCAGTCAGTGCTACAGGCAAGTAGATAAACAAATCTACATACAAATATAAACCCTCGCCCACAAACAGCCTCCCTTTCAGCAGAGAAGTATTTTTGTGCAGCATTGTCCACTCCACTGAACCCTTGGAGAGAACGAGGTGTGCATGCTGCAACACCATGTACTGCTTTGTACTTTCATTCCTCTGCACTTCATTAAACAGACTTTCACTGTTTCCTAATTTTCTTCGAGCAGGTCCCAGTGTATATACCCGATATGAACAAACACACAGATTCCTTCTGGGTATGAGCCAACAGCTGCAACCCTGAAAAATATCAGCTTCTTATATCATTAACTGAGTTTCCATGGTGCCCTGGGGCAGAGATATTGATGCTTGACAGCATTATCACTATAAAGTAACTTTACAACTCTATAATTTAACTCTCTGCTTCCAGTAATATTAAGAGCATTTGAAATTGTGGCTGTAAACCTTGACACTTTCACACAGACTGGGGAGCTGAAAAGAGGATTTTGTTTCCTCTCCTCCCAACCAGCCCTAAACATGGAACTAAGAAACAACCAAATACTGGAGAGAAGGAGCGCAAGGAGGTCACTCTTAGGAAAATCTGTGGGATTAGGATTAATTCCACCTTTTGCAATGCACAGAAAAGGAGCCTGTTTCTAGGAGCTTAGCAGAAGAAGGAAAATGTAGACCTCTGGATGCCTTTCCCGGAATATGTGCCTGATTTACTTTGAAATCATCTTGGCAAGAAGCTCTAACTGAAGTTCAAACATAAGCCACACTGGATAACCTCTGCAGAGCTCCCTCAGCTTTATCAGCACAGCTTTTCATACCTCATTGGCTTTTGCTAGTAATGTTGCCTTTACTGGCTGGGAATGAACCTGCAAGGGCCATAATCTGTCTCATGAGGATCTTCTCTTAAGGATATCGCTAACAGAGATAGGAGGATCAGGACAGGCAGTTGCCAAAAAAAGAAATGTAAAAAAGCCCAAAATAACCAAGTACATTTGCCCTAGGGGACTGGCAGGTACATGAAGCTCTAAAAGTTATAGATGCTTTTACTGGAATTGTAGTTTGCATACAGATTTCTTTTCCCCAGGACAGGCATTTACTGAGATCCAAGTACTCTTTAAAAGGAATCTGGATGTAACAAATGGCTGTTTCCTCCGGGGATTTAACTTCTCAAGTCCCCAGTCAAGCAGCAGGCAGATATTCTGCTTGAAGTTAAGAATAAGAATGAACCCAGTGGTCTCTGTGTTGAGAGTCCAGGATGGGAGCTCTTGTTAGGTATCTGAAGATATTCTAGTCAATCCAAGTTTTCATTCTGTGGCTGTAGCCACAAAAATACATCTTTATGCCCACAAACAAACAGTGCACCTTTGGATGGGGTCCTTCTCCACCTGGAGGAAGCTTGCAATTAAGATGAAAATACACAGAAAAAGCTATGGACAAGCTGACAGTTGTGATGCTCACCCATCTCCATGATTATTCTTCCCTACAGCTACCAAGCTACAATCATCCCAGTTCCTGCCAGGTCTCCATCATTTCTGCCTGCCTGCCTCATGGCTGGACTGAGGAAGAGTGAAACCTTTCATTCGCTGTTAGGGGCTGCCTGCTTTGCAGCAAGGATCCAGTTCGAACACTCTGAAAAATGAACCCAATAGATTTTAAAGCTGTTGATGTGAGAGTCCTTTGCTGGCTGCTCTCAGGTCAGGCTGTGATGGCTGCTGTTCACAGCTGTAGTGGGATATTGGAAAACACCAATTCTGGGTGCCCTGGGTGCCCTGCAGCTGAGGATTCATCCTGCCTCCCCTCTTTTATCCCTTGTTCCCTGCCTGGCTCTCAGGCTGGTGTGAATCGAGACAGCTCAGCAGCTGAGCCGCTGGTGCTGAGTGTTACAGAGCAGTTTACAAGCCTCGTGTCATAAGCCCTGTAAATGCCTAGTAAAACATGGAATTTAATGGAAGCATATCAGCTCATTTTAAAGCTTCTTCACCTGGTGCTGAGCTAACTGTTGTTGTGCTGCCTTTTTTAATCAGTTACCACCAAATGTGTGCATGTGTGAGGAGGGTTTTAAACATTTCTCTGTCCACTTGCAGGCGTGTAACAGACAAGCCTGCAATCCTCTTATTATGTCTTGGAAACAGAATCCGTTCGCTGTTATCTGCAGCACGTGCTGGCGTAGGGTTTCCTGCAGAGCTTACAGAACACATCCCTACCATTCCTCATGCTCCAGGTAGGTATCAGTGAGCCACAGATCTCCAGGCTCACACACACCCCTGCAGGAATATCTGACGGGACGGTCAGGAAGCCACACCCGATGCACTGCTTTGTTTGCTGGATGAAAATACAGGAGGCACTCCAGCAGTAACCATCAGTGATGCCATGACAATCAAGGCCTGAGACATCGAGGCAACCATGTTAATTTTTTGTGCTAGAAAAGGCCGGAAACTCAGCACCCTGCATGATGTTATCCCACCATATATGCCCCAAACATGCACACCCTGCACAGGCTGAAGGAAGATCCTTCCCTCCTGCATTTCATTTAAATAGTGCAGCCTCAGTAGCCAGTTTGTTTTTATAGGACAGTCCAGGTGCCATCCTCTAAATCCTGAACCAATTCATTTAGAACACAGCCATACTAACTGGAGTAATTTGAAACTGATTTCTACTTCTAATGATACCTTCCCGTCCCTTTTTTTCTAACTTTTCTTACTGAAAAACTTACTGCCCACACTAACAACGTAAGAATTCCAACACTTAAACTGAAAGTCTGTCTTCCATTTCCATGCACGTAAGGTATCCACTTATCTCAAAAATTACAAAGCATGTGTCAGTCAGTCACACCAATCTGAACAAAATGCATAATCTCACCCAATGTAAAAATGTATCTATTACAGTCTCACACAGAGGTTTGTATGGCTCACAGAGGCGGCATGTAAAACCTGGAGAACGTGAAGAGATAAAAAACCCACCAACAAACCTAATCCACTTATATAATGGCATGAAAGGGAGCAGGACTGTGATCTTATTTGCCACAAATGCTGTAAAGAAAAGAGGCTGACAGGTATCATTACTTGTCACCAGAGCAAACGCAAGTCTATTCAGAGCTTGTTCAGTTTTCTTACCTCTCAACAGGAACAACATTAGGCTAAATTAATACTTTGCAGAATCTGGAGATTCTAATTTGTTTTATTCTCTAAAAGGAGCCAGTCTGGCTAGTTCTGGAGGTGTCATCTGCTTTGTAGTCTCTTTTCATGGTCATGGGTGCCCTGAATTTGAGGCTGAATCTCAGTCTGCACTTCTTAATCCAACAGCAGAAGCTTTGAACAATCCTAGCCTCCCTGATCCTGTTTGTATTGAAAGGAAAGGGAAAGGGGAAAAGGAGAAAATGAAAAGAAAAAAAATGAAAAGGAAAGGGAAAATGAAAGGTAAAGGGAAAAGAGAAAGGGGAAAGGCAAGGGAAAAGGAAAAGGAAAAGGAAAAGGAAAAGGAAAAGGAAAAGGAAAAGGAAAAGGAAAAGGAAAAGGAAAAGGAAAAGGAAAAGGAAAAGGAAAAGGAAAAGGGACGCACACAACCAAATAACATCACAGTGGGATGAACAAAGACTTAAGAAATACATCTATAAAGGCAGATTTCCAGAATACTTCCCCTATCAATTCACAGTTCTTGGGCTCACTGTATTTTCTTCATTTATTTGGTTGAGTTGCTGCCTGCATGTATCTGGATAGTTAATAGAAACAGCCCTGTCCTTGGAGGCCAATATGAGCTGACTGCCTGTGTCTTTGGTTCAGGTCCATTAAAAAATCCGAGCATTAATTAATCACTGACTTGCAAATAGCTTGGAAGGGCTGTTCAGGCTAAATTGGAACATTCTGCAATTGTTTTACTTTTGGTCATAGGCACTTCAGTGATGTGAAACTTCCTCCCCTGCCAGGACAGGATGTGCATAAATCCAGTGGCTACTCCTGTGCTGGATCAGACCAGTCTAGAGCTGATTTCAAGCAGCTCCATTTCTTTCACTAACTAGAAAACTGCACATGTGAGGCAGAGATCTCATAGGCAGTACTCTGGATAGAATTCCTCCACTGAGAAGGAAATAATAAAACCTTCCAGGGCGAAATGCCAGTGGAGCATACTCCATGGGCAGAGCCTCCCTGCTCGCTGTCTGCCAGGCCAATCAAAACCTGCTTCTCCTCCTTTTCCACTCAGCTGGGTGAAACCCTAACTGCAGAAACCAAGCTGCTGCTTGAGCTTTCCCTACGCCAGCTCCAAGGAGATTCTCTGATCTGGAGCCCGTTTTCTGTGCCCCAGCTGCTGATGGGATGAAGGGAGAATGGAGCTTCTCTGCCTGCAGCAGGCGAGGCAAGCCAAGCCAATGGAGATGCTGGACCCCGCAGGTGAAACTTCTGCAATGGGAAGCACAAACCAGAAACCTTTATGGAAAAGGAAACCAAGCCAGCGTGATCTACAAATCATGACAAAAAACATATCCAAGGGAATAATGATCTCTTGTGTATAGGGGCTCTTTCCATTCCTCACTGTAAAAACTGTTCTTGATAAATAAGGAAGAGAAATAAGCAGTTGTCAGCACAATGAGCACAAAGTGAGGAAGAAAATTAAAGGTAAAACTAAGGCACAGATTCTTGAAACACCAGAACACCAAGTTAAGAAAATAAAT
Organism: Pomatostomus ruficeps; assembly: GCA_013400735.1. Taxonomy (NCBI): domain Eukaryota; kingdom Metazoa; phylum Chordata; class Aves; order Passeriformes; family Timaliidae; genus Pomatostomus; species Pomatostomus ruficeps. The sequence goes on from VYZT01045370.1 coordinate 216,050, forward strand.
ACCTAAACCTAACAGTAGCAACATTTTTTTCCAGAGTGGCAAGATATACTATCCTTTGTGTATGTTGCAAGGAGCTTTTCCTTCAGTTAACTTAACTGGGCAAAAAAGAGCTTCTCTTCCAAATGCTCAAGCCTGGTAAGTCATTTTAACATATTCATCCCCCCGCTTCCCTCAAATTTCACTTTCAGTGGAGAGGTCAAACCAGAGAAGCCCAAATGACAAACAATTCCTTTCCCTGCTCCCTGTTCCTCGCTCTTATTCCCACGCAGACAGCCCTTATACATGGATGGTGAAGAATTATGTCTTGTATGAAAATTTCTTCCTTGCTACCCCCAGCATCCAAAATGCAGTGGAGAGGTAAATAAGCAATCACAGCTAATCTCTCTCCCTCTGCAGTGTTTCTAAACCTGTGGAAATTTCAAAGGCTGCCAAGATGGAATGACAAAATGAAATAACATAGCCAGCGTTGAAGTATGGGCACTGGCTGTTTGATTGAGCATGGTGACAAAAAGAAAAAGAAAAACATAAAAGCAGATCATAAGACCAGTCAGAACAATTCTACAAATTGCTGGTACATTGAGATAGCCAGATGGATATGTGTTTTTTGAGGAATGAGACACTGCTTCTATTTGAGCACTCAAAAATGCCAACAACTTTGATGGTTTTGTTTTCACAATTTGACTTCCATTTCTTTGTCAACTGGCATTGAAGATTTGTCCTCGAGGCAGCTGCAGAACCTAATGGATCCTTTTGGCTGCAGTTCAAAGGCAGAGAAGATATTTTACACAGAACCAAAGATGCACTCTCAACTTGCTATTAAAACAATAACACAAACACAGGGCTAATGAGGGAATAAGGAGAGAAATGAAGAAAGAAATAGAGGTCTGTGGAAGGGAATGGATCACAGACTCTCCAGGACTAGTTTCTCTAACAAGTGTGTGAGACAATCTCCTACAAGAGGGAAATGGCTTCTTTGATCTAATGTCTTTCTATTCTTGAATTTCCACAGTATGGAGAATCAATATGAGGGAAATTAAAGCATCAGGAGCAGACTCACATTTCCACTTGTGTGTGTTTCTATCTCGGGAAACTCTTATGGAGACAGAAGTATTTACCTTAAGTGCCTGGTTCACGTGTGCTGCAGAGGAGGATGGATTTGGGAAGGATACAGGCTTCCTCGGTGTAGGGCACAGCAGCAGCAGCTCCGCCCAGGATGTAGCTGTAGAATGAGACCTCCAGGGTGTAGCAGTAGGATGTGTCGTTCAGGAGCCCGCCGAGGAAGCGCCGGCCTGTCCCAGCCTTCACAGCATCCCTGTTGAACGACGTACTGGACTGCGGGAGCAAGAACACAGGGACACGAGCAGAGCTCAGGGGTGGAGCAAGGGAAGGAGTCTCTGAGAAGAGAAAGCAGCTTCACCCACCCTGCCAATTCACCCACCCTGCCAGTTCACCCACACTGTTTTTTGGTCGTGGCCTGGAGAGGAAGCACCGTTCTGGCACACAGGCTGTAAACGGTGCCTCGCAGACTTTTACAAAATTCATCTCGATTCACCCTTAACATCGGCTTTTCTCCTTCCCCCTCGGGTGACACAGAGCGAGGCTGTCACATGCACGAGCTGAAAATGAGCCTTGCAAATCCCCCTGCTCAGAAGTTAAGCTGTGCCATTGCTTGGATATTGGATTCCTTCGTCTCCACTGCACTCCCCTGTATCATAACCATTCCCCCCATCCCTTCACCTGGGCTCTTAATCAAAGCAGAAATAAAGTGGCATTTACATTTTGGTGAAACTTTCTCACCTAAGACATTTGACTGGTTCTTAAATTGGGTCACAGAAATTTCCACTTCACTAACTTAAATGTTAACGGGGTGTTGCTCTCTGGGTGGAAAAATCTACCTCACTATTCTAGAGCATGAGCAGCACAGTATAAAAGGCAGTATTTGGAGCTATTACTGAAGATCTGCCTTTAAGAACCCTACAGCTTTATGACTATTCATTTGAGGGGTGGAGGGGAGGACTCCAAGTATTTCCAGAAATGAGTTTTAGCTCTCCTTTGAAAGCATGACATCTGGAGACTAAAGGGCAGCTCATCTTCAGGTTGATTGAAGTCTCAGAGCTTGTTCCTACCAACTAGACAGAAAAATGGATTCTGATTTCATTTTGATTTTCAGACTCTATTCAGAAACCTCATAACCATTAGACTGAGCCAATCTGGGCTCAGCACAAGCTAGTGACAACCACAAAAAAATGATCCAACTTGGATCTGTTGTATTAAAGGTTATAATATCTCCTGCTGTAAGGATTTTATGTTGTCAGTGAAACACAAAGGACCCTCAACACAGCTCACTGTTCAGTCATTGTGCCCATGGTGAATTCTTTGAGCTGTCCAGTGTCCTGCTGAGGAGTCTTAGGGCTGCTACCTTTTCTTGCTAATACAATGTGAATATTTATGAAGTCCACCTCCTACCAAAACTGGGGAAAATAAAATTTCCTTTTCATTTAAGAAATGAGATGCAATGGTTCAAAATGTTAAAGTTCTCTAGACTGAGAAAATCAGACCAATACTGAAATGAGCAACAATTCTTGATGAATAGTGTATACCAGGAGATATAAAGAGTAGAAATACCTATGGGTTTATTAACATTTTGAATGTCTTGAAGTCTCTCTCATGTTGTAAAAGGAAGGGTTTCTGGGTTAATTAGAATAAAATGGAATTGGGTTTTTTATTAGCATTATATATCGGTGTTTCCAAATGCAACTTACTGTCTTTGTGGTAACATAGTATTTAGCTTTTTGGTAATTTGTGGTACACAGAATGCATTCTGCTATGTAGATATCATATCATGTCTGCCAAATTACATGGCAGAAGTCTGAGGATATTCTGAACATCTCTGGGACAGGGAGTGAAGCACTCACAAGGAATGTTGGGAAAATTAATTTGATATATGGGATAAAGTACTTAAAGAGGTCTACAAAAGGGAACGTTCTCTGGCTTCCCGCAAAAGAAACCTTCAAAAGACTGCTGAGATCCTGAAACCGGGGGAAGCTTTGTCCTCAGTTAAATTTCAGGAACACAAAGGAAGATGATCACGCTCTGGGGATTGTTTCCTAAGCCAGGTGAACACCAGCTCCAGTGGATGGTGCTCCATGCTCAAACAAAAGCCGGGAGTGGAACTTTTAATGCGTGAGAGCATCAGCTGCTGATGGAACCAGCTCAAAGGAACAGGACAATAAACGGGCTGGGACAGGATATTGGGGTTTGTGTGCAGAAGCATCACTCACAAAGGGACTAAGCTAATTCTGAGGCTGTATTTGGCACAGGAAAAACAAGGGAAATGTGGGAGGAGGTGACTCAGGGAAGACATTAGGGACAGAAGTACTTCAGTGAGTAGGAGACTCGGTTCCTGATACGGAACATTTGTGAAGATTATAGAATCTCATCAACTATGTTTAAAAACAAATTGGACAAGTATCTGCTGAGTAACTTCTTGTCTTTGGGATACACTTTGCACATGAAATCCTTTTCCTATTTCCCATTATTTTAATCAGGCTAGAAGAAAGTTATGAGTAGAATTCCTAATAGATGATTCTTGAGATAAATCTTACATAATATTTTCATCACAGTTCTTGGCAGGGTAAAGGAGGACCATGCCAACAAAATTTGCTGATGACACACTGTGGAATGAATCATCATTATGGAGGAGGTTCTGAATACCATACAAATAAAAAAGCAGTGGGATGACTTTGAGAGCCAGAGCGATTGTAGTCAGATGAAACTCAGCCACACAAGTGGCAGGTCATGCACTGAAGCATAATGAAAAAAATTTCTGCTATAGGCTAAAACCTTGTCAGCTGGAAATATATGAAGAGAGAATCTGATGTGTTACTTCACTGAAGTGATTTTTGCTTTCTAGCAGAAGTTGAAACTAGTTATTGGCAAAATTATACTTGTTGTATTTCAAAAGTGAAGCATAAGTAATTAAATATTTTCAGGACGGTTTTGTAAATGGTAAAAACCCCCAAAAACCAAAAAAAAAACCCCAAAATTCAAAACTTTATGGGGTTTGAATTTTTATAATGCTATTTTGTGGGGCTTAGGGCTTTGGATTTTGTTTTGTGGAGGATTTTTTCCTTTTTTTTTGGGTATTTGTTTAATAGAAGTTTCAGTTTCAGCTGTACAAAATTACTTGAAATGACAATGGCATTAATAAAATCCTCTGTTCATTTCTTTGCCAAGTCGTACTGCATTTCCAGGAATAAAAAGCCGAACCTTCATTTCGGTGCACAAATGTAGATTTTGAAGGTTACCATTGTCCTGGTTTTGAAAAAAAATCTCTGGTGGCATAGACCAACTTGGAGCCTTGAGTAAAAAGTATAATCTCTCATTTGACCCAGGAAGGGTGGGTAGAACATGACAAATACATGTTTTGAAACAGCAGCCTGGGCCTGGCTCTATAGCAAATGTTATCAACCAAAATGTTATTTGATATTTTAGAGAAGAAAAAGAAAATTACAGATTAAAGAACATTTAGGTAATGACAAGAAAGAGCAGGAGGTACTTGCTGAGTCTAACCTTCTACTCACTGTTTTAGGTCAAAATAAATGGAGTAGAAAAAAAAAAACCCAACAGGCAAAACTTTGACTCCTCACCACAGCTGATGTTGGAGTTTTGCCCATGCACATTTATTTAATCAAACCCTAATCTGAGGAAAAAAGGGGTGGGGGCAGCAAGAGGGGGGTAAGGACAGAGGGAAAGTTGTCTGCAAATGAGTCTCTTGCTTTTCTGGGAGAATCTATTTCCCTAAACCCCTTGCAAAGCTGAACTGAAGTCATCATTAAACAAATGCACTGAGCAGGCACAGCAGGATAGCAGCTAAACAAATATTTATTTCTCCGAGGCTGAAGCGCATGGGAGAGTTAACAGCAGCAGCGAGAAGTGCAGTCCGGAGGGTGGGGGGAACACCAAAGACTTTGAAGTTCTTAAATAGTGATATTTGTATAAAATCAGCGGTAATGCATTATTAAAACACACAGATACATTGAAGCTCACAGAAGGACTTTGCTTCCCAGCTGGTGTGAGAAAATTCAGCGAACAAATAGCTATCCACAGATTTAGAAGCTGCCAAGAAATCCAGTGTTAAAAGAGCAGAGGAGGAAGGGTGAAGGATTCCCTTACTTTCTGGTGGGAGGAAACTCACCAGAAAAACAGATTTCAAACACATTTGGGAATCTCAAGGTGTGCTGACCCTCTCTCTACACCTCAGGCATTGGTGGCAGCTTCCCCAGGCCTCCCTACCAGATTTCGTTCCTCCTCCCCATGCTGTGCTGGATGTGAAACTGTGACCAGAGTCCCCACTGGGAATGGCAGGGAACAGCCAGGCAGTACAAAGGCATTTGTGAACCAACTGGACCTTATTCAGACATTGCAGCAGACAAAGATGCGTGGAAGGAAATAAGAAAGAAAAAAAATTACATGTAAATTCTTTCTGGAGTGGTTTCAAAGCAGAAAAAATAAATTTGGCTCTTGGTTAGACCTCTCAAAGTGCCAGAAGCCCGGTCCCTTGGCTGGTGAGGACACTCTCCCCCACAGTGTGTCTCCTCAGTGAATCCAGCCCCCTGGTAGCCAGTTTGTGAGCTCATCAGCTTGGGCAGCTCCCACAGGGCTGAGGGATTCTCTGGGATCCGTCTTCCTGCTAACAACGACTGGAATGGATGCCCAGAGCAGTCCATGCTCATGAGCCAGGCAGGGTGCTGATTGCCTCTTCGGGCCTTCCCAATCTGTCACAAGAGGGGCTCCAAAAGGCAAGGAGGGAGAAAAGCACATTGCTCACACATCTAAAATTGAATTTGCCCCAGTCCATCCTTGGTAGTCCTGATGGGCTTGGAACCTGAGTGGCCCTGTATGGTGGGACCTCCTCCTCAGTGTCTGTGGGACCTCAGAGGGGACTTGTTTCAGCATCAGAAAACCTCAGGCTGCACAAAAGGAAAAACTGGAGGCAAACCCCAGTAAAACTGGATCCACTTTTGAGTGGAAGAAGGGATGACAAAAAGGGATGAAACACCAAGCAGGCTGTGCCCAGCCAGTGATGGATGGGAGCTTCATTCTACTTTTCACTGACAGCAGGACAAAGGGATCTTCTCATGCAGAACTTGCTGGGGAATTAATCTTTGTCATCTTCTGAAATTGCTCAACACATTTAGAAAAAAAAGGAGCAAGGTATGACCGCAGTGCCAGTCAGACTTTGCCAGGCTCCTAACATGGGAACCAGGGTAGGGACTGCACAACGTTTCTGATCAACCCTAAGGTGTTTCTCCAACCCAGCAAGAAAAGAGGGAAAAAAAAAGTACAAAACACTCAGAAAAATGCCAGCCAGGCAGAAATCTGATCACAGGCTTTGACAGAATGCAGAAGATGAATTTCTGGCATAGCAAGGTCCAGGGAGGTTCCTGAAATCCAAGAGACAGATTTTACCAGCTGTTCACATCTTCAACAACACAACTGATTGTGGATGTGCCTGTGCAAGGAAGTAGCAAACTGCGTATATCTTCAAACATCTGAGCTCTAGTGTGCACATGAATGTTTCCCAGAAGATTATTTCCCTTCACAAACAAAGTATCTGCATGAAACTCAGAATAAAGAGACCTTCCCTAAAGTTGCTGACATATATAGATGATGTAGGTCCAGGAAGTGTTCTACAAAAGGATGCAGCATGTACAACTGCATGCTCAAAAATCAGAGGATGATGTTAAAAACCTTTCCTGGAGAAAAACAGAGACAAAAACACTAAGAGGATTCATAATTAGAGAATGGTTTCATGTTTCATATTACAATACATAATTAAATATATGCTGGTTCAGCCTATGCCATTTCCATAGGTGTGTTTCACAACTGAGCCTAACAACTCCTAAAAAACCCCACTCCAAACCCAGTAAAACTGCCCACATTTTGCTCATTCTATAGTTAAGAAATAACCACTTTACCTACTGGGGTAAACTGGGATTGTGCATACAAGTTGTTTCATGTTCCTCATTGCGCAACACCAGCAATGGCCAAGTGTAATCAGGACTCATTAACAACCTCACCAGAGCTGTCTGCTGATGCTGCTCTCAGAGATGAACAGAAATATTTTTTCCCAAAGCAGGTCTGACCTCTATGAGCCCTCAACTCAGTGCCCCAGTGTGGCAAAAGAAGTGATAATAAAAAAGTTAGTGCTCTAGAAGAAAGGAATGGCACACTTGTCACCAAGGAGGAATAGACGTGCCATTGGGAAATGGACTGGAGCCCAGACAGTGTCAAATCTATCTTGGAGAGCAGTTTTACAGTATCAGCTATAACTCACTCACTCTCATTTTCTAGAATGCTTTCTTGAAGTCTGCAAAAGTTAGAAAGAGAGCGCAGAAATGCACTGGCTTTGGAATCTTTGCCACAGAAGGCTGCAAATAGCAATATTACAAACGGTGGCTCTTCTGTTTGTCCCTCCATGGGAACTCTAAACGGGTGCAACTGGCAGCTTGCTCTCCTCGTGCGGATAGAGCTGACTCCTGCCATGCTGTGTCCAGCTGGCACGGCCTTGACCCTGCCATTCCTGCAGCTGGTAGCCCACCAAACTGCCATACAAGCAAAACTTGCCTCCTTACTTCTCTGGAAGCACTGAGCAAACTTCTCACTTCAAAAGCCAACTTAACTCACTCATCACGCCCACCTCTCACCAGCTCCATTAACTCTATTAATAGACTGGAAAGGAGATGTGTTTTGGTTTTTTGTTGTTTTTTGGGGTTTTTTGTGATAGACTATCAGCTCCATGCCAACTGGGTCTGGAGACTTGGAAATCATGGCATTTGGGAGGCTGCTACCACACAGGCTTCTTCCAATTTATTTGACAAGCTACAGTCAGCATAAATCCCCAAAGCAGACAGCTGATCTGAAGGAGGTAGCAGGCAAAGAGAAAGGATTCTGGGAGCAGTGGTGTGATGAAATGGGAACAGAGCTCAAAATTACTCCACGATTCATCTCACCTTGAAGCTTTTCTGTGTTTCTGATGCACAGGAAGAAAATTTATTTCATCTCAAAATCAATTGTGACTACTGAAATTTGGGAAGAGGAGGTTTAGAAAAGTTCAGGATCATTTCAAAGAGGCATTCCATTGTTTGAAGCTTTTCCAGATCCCTTAGGAACAGGCAGATTGGACTGATATTCCTGTGAATAGGGCTCACTCAGTCTCACAGAAGGCTCTGCAGTTGACAGCATTTTGTTTCATAACTTCTGTGCCTGGTAGGAAACACTGAGGTGGGCAGCAAAGTTTGGGTTTGCTGGGGAATATTCTCTGATCTACAGACTGATTTGAAGAAATCTGAGGAAAGGCATGCAGAGGAGATCTGGAACAGTTTGACCTACTCTGAGAATGCCTAAACTGAAACTTGAAGACCAAATAGCCTCGAGTCCTAAGAGATTTTTAACCATTGCACTCCCTGCCTCTTTTTGCCTTCTTCCTCCTGCTCAGTGGAAAGCAGAGAACAATCTCCCTTCCTTAGAGGTTGCATTGCTGTTGTAGGAGTACCATGAACACAACCTGCCTAGCACCACATTCTGACTTTAAAGTGCAATTCTCCTCAGAGAAATGACAGTTTAAAGGTACATCGTCACCACACACATCTGCTCCCTGAGGGGCTTCATTATCCTTCTAATGTGCAGTGAAGAAATACCAGATCTTTCCCCCTCCCCAGCCTTCCCAAGTGTCTTTCAGTCATGCCTGCTTAAGTTTCCTGATAAAAACACATATTTGCATGGTCATTAGCAGAGAGGTTGGAAGGAGGGAGCTTTATAAGCTCTCAGTTTATGCCTCAAGACCAAAAGCACCAAATTAGTTCTTTTTTTTTTTTCTTTTAGAAATTCTGCAGCTAGAAAAGTAACTGGCTTTCATGCTCCAGGGTTTCAGCTGTTCACCTGTGAGAAGCACAATAGCTGCACTTTTTACTGCTCGTTAATAGCCGTGCTCTGCTGTACAGCTCCAGGACTGATGGAGGGCTCTGCACCCCGTACCAGTCACACTGGCAGCACCAGTGCAGGGATTTGCCTGCATTTCCCATTCCCCAGAACCCTTCCCGACATGCACCGAGACTGATTGTACTCCCAGCTCCCACCTCCTCAGCTGCTCTGGCTCGGAAGTTATTTATTGAGTTCCTGGCTTTAGCACAGCAGCTAACATGACTGGAATCCAAATCAAACCAGCAACTCTTCTGAGAGAGCTCCTTGAACAGCACCTGCAGCCAAACAAAGCAGGGTGGCCAAGGCCTGAGACCTTCACAGAGCCAGACAAGGGTTTCCCTAAAGAGCTGGGCAGCCCATCCCAGCCTACTTGGAAAAAACAACAGGGGGAGTAGGCAGATTCCACCCCATCCTGAAAGCAAACCTCAGTTAGAATTCTTTGTTACTGGATCTGCCATCCTGAACACACACCCAGGGCGTACTGTATCCCAAAACATCCTTCCTCAGGTCCTCTCAGCTCCTCCTTTAGTGAGTCTGCATCTCCCCATCACCAGAAGTTCACTTCAACACAAGTGACAATGTCACCTGCTCAAACATTGTCCTGTCACCTATTCACTAGAGTTAGGCTGGAACTTATCCCCCTTTGAAGAGCCAACCCAAGCTGTGACCAGTGATACACACAAATAAGGGATCTGAAAATGCTTCAGGTTAATGCTTTCCTCCCCTGTTTTTTACTAATAGCAGCCTCTGCTTCTCAGAGCACATCCTCCCCCAAAGATGCCAATGGTGGCATTTCCTAGTCTAAGCTCTACAGGATAATCACACTGTTTGGAAAATAACTCAGGTCTCTGGAGTTCTCACTTTCTCCATTTGTCAGTAGAAAACGAGACGTTTCCTCAAAATATACAATAAAATAGCCTCTAGCAATAGCCTGCAATACTTCTCTTTACAATACTTCTATGAGCGTGAGCGCGGTCTCCCGGGAGTGCTTTCATAATCATTTATACAAATGACAGAAAACTAGGACAATGAGAAGCAAAAAGGAAAATACAGCCATCGTGCACACAGTTGCTTTGAATAGGCTGCAGAAAAAGTGGTTTGCTCTGTGGCAAAAAGAAGTTCTTCTCACTTGCAGGCCTAAATCAGGGGATCACAACCTTCCTAAGGTGGGACAGGATGCTGCTCCTAGAACAGCCCAGTGCTGCTCATTGCTCACATTCCTGCTTGGTGCTCTCCCTGCTTCAGGACAGTTCTCTGAACTAGAGCTGTATGCTACAGATTTTAAAATATCATGTGGTTAGAAAAGTAATACTCAGAAACATATCCTGCCAGGAGGATGAGTGTCCAGTTCTCACCCAGCTTCCTGCCCTTCCTTCACAGCACAGTTTGTCGCAGCTGAGGGAATTTGTGGAGCTCTGCAGGAGAGGCAGCTTGCAGGAGAATCTACAGCAGCTCCTTTCACTGCTGCTGCTGCCCTGGGAAGCTGCCACCTGCTCCCAGCATGCTGACATTAGGTAAGAGTAATGATGGCCTTTGAAAATACACCATAAAATTGCTATGAAAACTTGTTTCTTCTGTGTACATTCTAAATTTCTACCTGTGTGGGGATGGAGAAGGGACTGTCAACTCCTATATGCACAAACAACAAGGCAAGAAGGTACTGAAAGAAAATCCATTTGTTCCAACACTTTCCCCCCTTCTCCTTTTCCTTTTCTTTGCCATACAAATTCAATACTCAGTATACAAGGTGGGGTGAACTGGTGCAGCACAATATAATGGAACAGTTTCATTTCACTGAGACTCTCCAAAAGGCAGAGACCAAAGCCTGTAACACTCAGAAGGATAGACTTTACAGTCTGTTCCCTGTGCCACCAGAAATACATTTCCTGTCTCGGCTCACCCAGCCTCCAGAATAAATAAATAAATAAATAAATGAATTTATGGAGCAACACATCCAAGAAGCAGCAAGCAGAAATGCATCCCAGAGGGGTGCTAAAGCATATAATAGCTGTATTTGTCTTCCTGGATATGCCTTGGTACAAGACTACAAAAAAGAAGCCAGGATCATTTGTTGTGCTCAGGTTTTAAGAGATTTCTGAGTAGATCTGTTAAGCTTGCATGATGTTAACAAAACGTACCTCAACAGAGCAGCTTTTGCCTTTCTGGGACAAGAGTCTTTTTTCACCAAAAGAGCAGAGAGGCACTTAGGAGATGGTGATGTAAGTGAGTATGGATTTTACTTCAGGATAAATTCCAGGCCTGGGCAACTTTCTTACTGCTTCCCCTTCCCTGTCCAGCCATATGCAACACAAGCTGGTTTTTCGTTATTTTAGAACAGATTATTGGGATTTGATCATTCAATATTCATGAGCTGATATTGCTGCCTCAGGCACTTGCACCACCGCTGCCTTCAGACGTGGCCCAAAACACACTGAGATTTTTAACAGGGATCACAAGATTCAGAGGGAGGTATCCAGCCAAGGTAAATCCTAACAGCCCAGAGAGGCTGCCGTAGGTTGATGGGAGGAGGTTTGCTGGAACAAACACATCTTCCCTAAGAAAGTTTGGATGGGGGGGATGCTGTGAAAATGAGAACAGCAGACCTGGATCAAAGGAAGGCAGCAGAAAATACAGAGAGATTAAAACGGTTTTCTTCCTTGCTCCATGTTTGATATCCAACCTAAAAACAAACAACTGAACAAAAAACTACCTCAAAAAGTAGTAGTGCAAATCATTCCATATCTGCATCTTCTCATATTACTGAGACAATGACAGTCTCTAAAATATGTTTTAGGTCACAGCGTTATGGCACTGGGGTTAACAACATGCTTCCCTAAAGGAAACTGGGTGGATTGCTGTCTAGAGACTTCACTCTTGAGTGTGAGCATGATATAAACCAGGGAACTGCTGACAAAAAAACAAGACTAGCACTTGGGACATCCAAGTTTTATTCTCCAATTTCTTCAAGCATATAATTTCTCACCCATTTGCTATCTCTTTCTCAGCATGACTGGAAGCTCTTAGGGTTGTGGACTTTCTCAGCAGTCACCTAGTGTAATGGGACCCCAAGTTTTTATCAGGGTCTTCGGCTAACCCTGGCACACAAGGTCAAACAGTGTTTCTAAGGAAGGTTCTCTGCTGGGAGGTTGAATACAAGAAAATTAAATAAGAACACAAATGCATCCCAAGTACCACCCATTCAGAGTCCAAAGGAAGAAAACAACAAACTGATCAGATCAGGCCAAGTACCTCTGGCTGGTCTTTATCCTTTAACTGCAAAGAAAAGCAATCTTTGCAAAGTGATAAAGCCACCCAAGAATGGCTGCAGTTGTTTCCTTTAAATGAACCAGAGAGAACAGATGGTCTCTCATACTGCCACAAAGGTCAAAATTAGCCACCCCTAAGACTAGCAGGTTCTTGAAATGCTCAAATGCTTGTGTCTGGTCCTTATGACTAATCCACTCTCCCAAACAAGAAAGGTCAAATGAAGAACATCCCTACAAAAATTGCAACTACTCCAAGCCATGGCTGATGTGTAATATACTCAGACATGGTGTCAACAGCTGCTCCTGAAACCCAATGAGTCAGCCTTTCAAGAGAGCTTGTCAGCTTTCACTGTTAGAGCTTTCATATGGATTATATTTACTCCCCAGTGTTTAAAAATATCCTTCTTAAACATTTAAAATTTAAAATGTTTTCCTTGGAGATTTTGTCCCTTTTGCCCAGGCAGCTGCCCAAGAATGTCTTGTGTATTTATGTGAGAGCAAAACATCCTAGCCCTTCTTTCACTTTCCTCTTCACATGCTGACAGCTAAACCAAAGGCAGGCCTCTGTTTCTGAAGTCATGTACAAATGAGGAATTTCTGGTCCTTTCACAAGTTGTGCCTGCGAACCACAGTCAGCCTTCCAGAGAGCTCTGGGGTCAAGTGTTTTGCCCAACAGATAGAGCCCAGAGACACTGGGTGACTCTCCTTTGGTCCTGGAACAGGCGTGTGGGTACAAATCCCCTATCCATCCCCTGCTCTAATCACCAATCTCCCTTGGATGCTGTCATTTAAATAAAAAGGCCTATTGGAAATGACAGGTGAAGAAAGCAGCCCAGGCATGAAATGCACTCTCTAAAGTGTATTAATAGAAGGTTGCCAGACAAAACAGCACAAGGCATTTGATCGCATCATCTCAGGCTTGTTTTTCATGCTCCTTTGCATCTGGCTGCGTGATTCCTGCCAGATTCTCGGCTGGAGGAGCAGACCAGGATTTGCCTGCTTTCCCTAACCCGTGCCGGGCTCAGCTGCAATCATGCAGAGCACTGAAAGAAATCCCTTTGAGTTGGGATTCATTCCGAACATGTAAAACCCAAATGACTGCTTCTCCAAAGTGAATCCCATTTCACAGCAAGTAGGTTGTTAGTGTGGAACTCCATACAAGTAGCCTGCATTCAAAAGCCCTCTGCATTATTAATAGAAGATGAGCTTTTGACATCAAAGGAGAACCATTATGTATGCTAAACGGTGGCAAAAATTGTACCCGCACTTCAAACCTTTTCAGTGCTTTGTCCCTTGTAAATCAATCAAGGTTGACAGATGCTTTAAGGAGAGTAATCTTTTCAATGATACTGTCAATGGATAACATAATGGAACATTGTCTCTGTGCTGTGTGAAGACATGGAGCTAGTCAATTATGGACAACACTTCATGCAGCCGCCAGTTTTCACTTGAAGTGCTGCTGTTGAAGTATTATAATCCCAACAAATGGCCGCAGCAGCATACAATGTAAATGAGACCTCCTGAAGCTTTGGAAAATTAATTAGTAACAACAGTGGTCCATTCCCACACTTTCAAACACCAGCCTGCTAATGTTAACGATGCACTTCCCCCCTCCCCTCTGAGCAGGCAATAGGGCATATTTACATACACTATTTTAAGTCTTCAGCTCATTTTTTCCCCCCATTTTGGATTCCTTTCCTCTCTTCACCTGATATTTCCAACAAGTCACACAACCCACATGGTTGGAGCTGGAAACAAGAAAACAAACCTTCCTGCTTGAGGTCTTGAGTCAGTTCACACCTGTCAGACCCTTCGTGGCTGTCTCCTTTTCCAACACTCCTATCTGCTCAGCTGCCATGGGAGGAATGGCCTGGACAAATGGCAGGGGAAAAGCTCCCAGTCTCGACAGACCAGCAGGATGTCAGGGGGAAGCTGAATGCACCCAGTGCCAGCAGCACCGAGGTGGAACTCTGGGCTTGAGAGTCAAAAGGGAGAGACTGTGCTGTTTATTTAGCTATTGGCTTCTACTTCCTACATCATCTTCTCAAAGATTTTCCCTTTGTCAACCACGGCTTGTGCTAAGAGGAACACTTAATCTCCCACAGCAGCAGAGAGAAATCCCACACTTGAGCACAGAATCTCTCAACTCCCATCAACTGCAGGTTTTCATTGCTCTGATCTGGAATGCCCCTTATCTGTAATGTGGTTTTGAAACAACCAGGTGCAAACCAGGAACTCAGTCACTGAGGTTTCCTTGGGTAAGAACATGCTCTTCCTTGAACCCAACTTCCTCTTTCCCACTCTCCAAGCTGTAAGTGTTGGGCAATTGTAAATCTACTTGCAGAAGAGTTTTCCATGGTAATATCAAAGAAATTCAAAAGAATACATTCCCTTTGCCACTACTTTCAACAGATGTTATCTAGCCTTTTCTTTCAAGCTAATTAATTTTATTTCTATTTGCTAGCATATTATTATTTAGAGTGTACAAGTAAAATCTTTGACAAATTAATATAAACAATAGAAAAATAAAGTTGATACAGTTGATCAAAAGACAAAAGATCTGAGAAAAACAGTGTTCCAGTAATTCAGAAGCAAAGGTTAGTATACAGAAGATGAAGAACCTGTTTTTGTTTGTGTGTCCACTGACATATGTAAGATCGCAACTGTCCACTGCTGGATAAGCTAAGTATAAGAGGGAAGATGGTAGCTAATAATAAAATTTTTAAGTAGCCTTTTATTCATACTGAAATAAAATTCACTCAACCAAATAAAGCCAGAGATTTATCATAAAGGAAAAAAAAGAAAAAGTAGGAAAAAGTTAATTAAGAAAAACATGACTTACATAAGAGAAGTCTTCAGCATTCTGACAGAGTAGCTTGGGAAAAACAGCCTGTCGCTGAAATCTCTCCTCGTCTTCAAAGATGTTCCCATACATGAAGCCATTCATCATGGTGGAGTGGGCATGGATGTCAATATAGAACTCCAGGTTAATCTTCTATTGAGGGAAAACAACAACAACAAAACATTCAGCGTGAGATAAATCATAACTGAGTTATGCAGGTGAAGCCTCCCATCAATCCAGTCCTGCCATTTTTGAACCCCTCCATGGTGCCAGCATGAGGGAGCCACGCTCAAACATCAGTGTGATGCACCCAGCCATTCCTGCCTCTCTGTGGGGGCAGATGAAATACAGCAAAGGACCATGACAGACATTTCTTTACCATTTTTGAGAATATTGGAACATTGTGCACAGGACACTGTGCAAAACAGAGCCACAATATTATCCTTCACTGTGATACAGGGCTTACTGCCAGTGATAAAAATATGCACCTTCCAGTTCTAGAGCACGATTGTTTGGGCATAGCTTTGCCATCTCTGGACAGTTCTGCATTGAATTTTGAGCCTGTTTCACTCTGCCAGGTGAAACAGGCTCAAAATTGTGTAAAAAAGACTCCAGTATTTCCTGCGCAGTTTATTTCTGCGTATCAGGAGAAATACTGCAAATGTTTTGTCTTCCTCTGCTTTGTAACAGTAACTCAACAGAACAACTCTCCAAAGGAAGCACCTGGAATGCCTCTGCAGCTCCCTACAGGATTCTGCACCAGCTTTTGGCTTAGAAGAAGACAGCAGGGCCCCCTGGCACAGAAGTGCCTGCTCTCCATACCCTTCCCATGGCATCAGTGGGAAAGGGGGAATGTTCACCTGGGTCCCCACACGCAGTGCCACCAGCAGCAGTGGATGGCACTGCCCAGCACTGAAGAGCAATACCAGAGCAGATGCCACCAGATTACCCAGCTTCCCCAAATTCTTACAACTTCTGGACCTGCACAAATGTCGTGACAAGCCCACCCCTGTCACCTGGCCAGCATGGGGCCATCGGAGCCACCCTGGTGACCAGCGCCCAGATGTCCCTGCCTCAACAGAGGCATGGAGAGGAGCTCTGCTGGCAGCACAATGCTTGTGATGCTCATCCCTGTGCTGAGACACAACACGAAGCTCTGCAGCCACAGGTCTCCCCTGCACACAAAGCTGGCTCGGGCTGCTGGGGAACGCTGAGCTGTGGGACAGCGCAGTGTGACAGGAAGGCAGGCTGGATTCTGCAGCTCCTGTGACAGCAGTGTCAGCTCCTCTAGCGTCTCTGATGGGGGGACAACATCATTTGGTATGTGACACTAATATAATACAGATTTACTTTCCCTTGGCAGAAAACCAATGTATAATACACAGCAACTGTTTAATTAAACAGCCTAGAGAGAGTAATAATGTATCTTATTAAGCCTCTGCTATGTTAAAATGTTAGCTAATGCAATATCAATATCTGACCATACTTCATAGGAAAGGGAACATTTGATTGTGTTTGACTCTAATACAATAAATTGTTTGCTCCTGCCAAAACATTCTGCTGTGCTGTAGAGGACCAGCCCTGCAATAAAGCACACATCTGCTATTTGGAGATACAGCACTGAGGAGAAAGATTAGCAGTGACAGGATGAAACACCACACAGGATTTTCTTCCTCTCCAAACATACAGAAATTAAAACCAAGATTAAGTAATACTATTTTCATGAGATAATTTCCCCATCACAAATAGAATTTGATGAGATCAGATGCACACTGGCATATCACCATGAAACAGAACATGTTGTAGAGTCTCAAAACAGTGATTTGATGAAGTGAGCAGATAATCTAGTTAAACTGGGTATTTGTAAAGCATGAATGTCCTTCACACAGAAGTCAGTGACCTAAGTCATACTTATTTTAGAACAACCAGACAGAATTCTTTATAGGAGCAGAGTTACTAACATAAAGTAATTGAGAAGCACAGTGAGGTATGCAAGAATAGACTAGAATAATTTGTGACTTAACACAAATAAATTTTCTGGTGTAAACTGCAGGATTTGTGGTGTGTCATAGGGTGCTTATTCCTTCATAGTTTTCAAGTTCTTTCCAAAAGAAGGTGGCTACAGACAGAGATGTAGAGACACAGATTACTAAGACAATTTTCCATCCAGCAAGAAATTCACCTGCAGGACATGGGTGACCTGAGCATCAGCTCAATTATCAAGTTATCCAGTCTAACACAGTGTCACTGGATTATTTTCTGAAATCTCCTAGGACCCTCACTCAAAAAAATTGTAGGGAGAATTGTCACAGAGAATATTAGAAAATCTCCTGGTGTGCTGAAATTTCTTTGAATACTTTTTTGTTCATCAAAACCATTTTCAAATAATCTGCTTGCAGTGGTTATTTGTGAGGGAACAGTGTCCATCACAGAAGTCACCTTTGCCTAAAGATTAAACTTCCAGATCTCTTATTTGGAAGCCATGACATTAAACAGGTAACGCATCACCCAGACAAGTGTTCAAAAACATTTTTCCAGTCACTCATTTAAAGATATTTAAAAAGTAATTTCTTAAGTTAGCCCACAATAACTATTCAACTGGATTTTTTTTCTGGTCTTTGTTCCTTAGCCTCCTACTGAACACCTAAAAATCTCTATTTCACATATTCCTGTGCACTAAATTTAGTCCCAGCTTGCAACTGTCCATCCTATTCAGCATGTTTTTAAACATTGCTAGAGTAATTGCCAGTTCGATGTACTTCTTCCAGACACTGCTGTGTGTGAGCAGGAAGCATTTCAGTGTTTCACATTTCTCCTCCTCACATTCATTACTTTATCAAAGGGAAACACGTTGAGCATTCTCCATTACAGACCCAAATAATTCAGGGCATTGTTGATGTAACACATGAGCTCCTAATGAAAAAAGTCCCTTTATTCCCAGACACAAAGTTATTGTGGCCTTAAAATGGACAATGACAGCCCAGTCACTGGGACATGAAAAGTTTGCCACCTCGTGCCTCAAGTAGCAGACCAAGAAGCAGACAATTTGTTTGCACACAAGCTACACAAGAATTATGCTACGTTCCAGAACAATAAAGGTATTTCTTCTCTCTCTTTAGAGTCATGCATATTCATGGCTGCTTTACATGTAGGAACTGTTTCCCCCACTGCCACACAACGAATTCAAGCAAGGGAATAAAGTTTTATATTTCAGTTGAGGTTCTCTGGAAGATTTTGACATAATTACTGATCTCCAGCAATTCAGGTAGGATCACAGAATTAACATTTTATAAGATATATAATCTCACCTAGTGATGGCAATTTCAGAGCCAGCAGAGAGGTGGCCTTCTGAAATTGTTGCTCTTGGAGATAGGAGAACTATAGTGGGCGAATGAAGTAAATAAACGTGTGTTTGCATTTGCATGAGCACATGCAAACACACGTAACCCACTCCTACCTGCTGTTCGACCCCAGGGGTATATGCCAGTACCTACACAGCACAGCCCACCCCCACTGGGGCTTCTACTGCTGCAGCATCTGCAGGTGAGAGTGGGAATAAATTCAGAGGTGGTTCAAAGACTCATAGTCACATTTGCTTCAGCCTTTATGCAGAAAATAATGAATAACTCGGCTCAAATATCTCTGGATGCCACAGCTGCCTTCTGAGAGACTTACCAGTTACATCCTACAATGTGATATTAAACTCATCATTTTCTCCTTTAGAGGTGGAATGCAAAATTATTCAGATGCCTTATAAAAGGCATCATGCAATTTAATTCTCTCAAGTGTCTTTTCTTTGTGCTTACAAGCAGTGGCAGAGTTTTCCTCTCTCACACTGTTTCTTAAGCAAAGCTGTAATTACCTGGATGACCCAGGTTACAGAGTTCCAGAAAACAAAGGCAGACTTAGTCTTTTCTTTTCTCTGTGTCTCAAAACAGAAATCACTTACTAGACTGACAGAGACTATGATTGAACCCCACTTCTTGGAAAACAACATTCTCTCCCTTGGAAAGAATGGTTTTTTATCTCTTCTTGCCACTTACCATATAAACCCAGCATAAATAAACAAGCAAACTAATTTCTGCTCTAAAGTTCATTTGAATCCCTATCTTTGCGGCACTCACTTTCCTCTGCTCTACTGAGTCAGTCTGAAGTTTCTGTCAGCTTGAGAAATGTACATATAAATTAGGGGGTGGGGAAAATGAAAGAAACCATGAATTAAGAAACAGAACACGCATTGTTAAGAGAGGAAATAGTTAAAGTAGTACAGAAACCTGTTAGTGATGCCACGTAAAGTTTGGAGAAAATATATTCTCACCTGTATGCATTTTATTTCCTTCACTGAATGCCTTTGGAAGGTCAGTAATTAAAGAGTAAAAGGAAAGAACTATGTTAATAGCTAGTGCTGCTATGACCAAACTTACATTTTGAACAGTGCAATTATGATTCTTAAGAAAACAGAGGTTTAATAAATAAATAAACAGAAGTCAATAAATGCCATAATGGAAGGATAAATGTGCATTGAGCCCAGAACATGAGCCACTAGAGAGACAAGTGATGCGGGAAGAAGCCAGCTCTGTCCACCAGCTGTCACTTCAATATGGATTTTATTAATTCTTGGGCATAGCAATTGGTTCAGAGAGATAGGCATCCAAAAGCCTTCTCTGCTCCAGTATTTCATACAGGGGATGGGATAAACTCCTTGCAGTGTTTTATACATGCAAGGAAGGGAACAGCCTCCAGGCAGAGTTTGTGCTCGTGCTGCTAAACCACTGTTTGGAGCAAATGGACACTCAACAGTTGGCTCAGCAGAAGGAGTTTGTCCCTTTTGTTCAGAAGACATTCTGAAATTCCCAGAAGACCAGCTCTTTGATGTTTCCTCAGATAGCTCTCAGAAGAAAAATTCCTCAAAAGAGTCTCTCAAAAGAAAGTTTTGCACAGGTCTCCCAGACATCCCTTTTGACATAGACACATCATTACCCCAGGATTCGTTATTTTGGCAATGTTTACAATAGTGACACCAGAAAACACAGGAGCACAACATGCTCCTAAGGAAAAGACAGGAAACCTGACCATTCAGCATCACATGGCCAACAGTTGGCATTCAACTGCAGAGCACCACTCCTTCGCTTTCAGCCCCATTGAATTCTGCCTTGAGTTGCTCTTTGGGGACATGTGGCACTTGTCTCCTTCTGACTGTCCAAGGGAACATGAGGTGGAATTCAAACTGTCTGTATATGTATTTTCAAGCTTCCATTGAAATGCCTGGATTTGGATGCCTGGTAAGATGAATTTTATCCAATTTACTTTTCCTACCTCTGCCTTCTCCCCATATTTCCTCTGCCACCCCAAAAATGCGTTAAACACTTCCACATTTTCCTCTGCCATCCTTTATCACCTCTGACAAGTTAGTCCTACAGGATTATCCCTGGTTTTTGCAGACCATGCAGCCACACCTTATCAGAGGCACTATTTCAGAGTTGTACCACTCCCCTTTTGTAACCATAGGGACAACATCTTTCTCCTTCCATTCATCATCTCACAGACCACCCTCTCATTCAGCTTTGTTAAAACACCATGGCAACAACAGCAATAATTTACACAAGAAATTAATAGTAGGAAAAGGGGTTACTATTTTTAAAAACCTTCTAAAGGTTAAAAACCTTAAGAAAATAAGATTTCCTCATCTTGCTACCAGAGAAAGGAAGATTCCAGTTTAGAAGCACCCTTGTTCTCACTGATATGAAGTACAAAAGCCAATTCTGCTTTTTCTGTAGACACCTTTACAGTCCCTGCAGTCCCTTTAAGTGTCCCTGCAGAAGCAGATGGCAAACACTGATGTGCCACTAACTCTGCATCACCTTCCAGTGATGCTTCATAACACTTCAAGCATTTCTTTCAGAACATTTCAGTGATATTCCATGAGCTGTTGTCTCTCAGAATGAACCATTCCAACCCAATTGCTATTCAAAAGTAACTATTTACTAGCCCTGTTTCATGGCAAGTTCTCAGTCTAAACAGATACCTCTTGATGGTAGGAATAATCTGACATGACTCCCTAGCACTTCAAAGTGGATGGAGAAGAGACCTGTTGGTCTATGGTTCAGGAAAAGGAGGGAATGCCCATCAGTACTGCTTTCCTGCCTGCCTTAGAAAGTAAGGGATGCTTTTACCCACAGAAGAGCAGGAGCTTGAACCCTACCCTAGTGTGCCCATCAGTCTCCCCGAAAGAAGCTAAACTCAGTCCTGGCCTCAGAGTGGGAGGTCAGCAACACGCATATTCTGATCCTGGCTCGTTATCTGCTGGCTCCTCTCACCTGCCAGTGCAGATAACAACACCTCCTGAGGATGAGCTGACGTCTGTAAGGCACTTTGAAGATATAAAGCATCACAGTGTGTACAAGTTAAGTGTTAATTCATCTGCCAGGCTGATTCACTCTGTGACCCCTCTGCAGAGACGTCCAGTTAGTGTCAGCCCTGGCAGTTTTTGCAATTCAGGCACCTGTCCACCAACCCCTGGACTGAAGCCAGCAATTCACACAGGACACAGAAAAGTCGTCAGATGGCAGCAACATTTGGTCACGACAGGCCTGAATTGGATTTGAAAGGGTGACCTGGAGGTGAAAGGCTCCATCAAGAAGCCACTTCTGTTCAAATGCATATTAAATTAGAGAGGTGCCAAAGAGACAATGTTAAGACCCAGATCAAGTTTAGACAAGACTTTTGGCTCAGCTGCATGGGCAATTCTTGTATAATTTTTACCCTAAATGATTATGAACCAGAAAATACACTCTTATGGATTTAGGGTCTGACCTCAAGCCAAAACTAGAAGTGGGAGTCTGAAGAAAGACAATCCTTGCTCTGTCCCCTCCTTTCTCTGTCCCTTATATAGAAGTAAATGTGCACAGACACTCAGCACCATTTTTTGACCTCCACAAGTTCTGAAATCTTTACTTGCCCGAATTATTAGAAGAAATCAGTGGGACTGAACAGGGTCTTGGGGCATTACCTCACCCCAAGCTTTGCTGCTCTCCCTGTGCTCTGCCCATCTCAAACACCACTGGTGTGTCCCCATCAGATGAGCCACAGAACAGGCTTTAGAAATCCTGCCTTGCTCACATCTCTGCTACTGAACGGCATTGGCTCTACAGAAAGAGTGCACTTCTGAAAAAACTGAGGAGATTTGTGGCAAAAGAATCAACAGCTTTTTACAAGAGGAAAGAAATCCTGCCATAAAAAAGAATTAATTAATAAAACAAAGAAAGCAAGAGAGAAAGGGAGAGTAAAGGAAAGGCAGAAAGAAGCTAAGGCAGTAACTGTTACTTATTCTCTTATAATTAAAACAAGAAAATTAGGTTATGAAACAGAAATGTCTAAATGACCGTGTTTTCACTGGATAATTAAATTTAGCTCTGGTCTGGTTCTGAAGGTCCTCTCAGCTAAAATGCTCCCAGCAGCTGTACTGAAGATTTTAGCATGCCTTGGTGCTGTTCCTTAGACAGCCACTTGCTTGCTGTGTGACACTACACAAGTCATTGAATGTCTTCAGGCATCATTAATTGCTGCTTATATGCCTGCAACTATATTAAGGTCAAGGATTCCTGTTCAACCGCTCACTTCATAGCAGTATTAATAGCTTTGTGTTTTACCACTAACTTTTAATTATACCTCTGCAGAACCCTCTGACCAAGGAACACAGACTTTACAAGTACATAAATAAGGCCCAAAGACATTGCCTGCCTCTCCTCTAATTACAAAGGCAAAGAGTGGTAGACTGAAAACAAGGGCAAGGAGTTATGGCTCCCTGTCCCCTAATTTCCGAGGAACTCTTGCAGCTGGACAAACTGTGTATAGGCAAATCAAACTCTTTAACTACCAGCTTCTCTGGTCTCTCAAATAATATATATCATTATTCACTATTTCTTACTAAATAAGTAGCAGCTGGCAGAATATAAAGTCATCAGACAGAAGACCAAAGGCAAACAAAATGAAGTGGTTTTTAAATTAGCTTATACTGCAGAACTCACTGCCACCAGATTTTGGCCAAAGCACAGGTGAACACAAAGATCAATTAGATAAATTCAAAGAAAAATTATGTTATTACACTCAAATCAGTGAACACAACTTCTTGAACAGAAAGGCCCCAAATGACACATTATCAGTAGCCTTGCTCTCTTCTTGGTCTGTCCCTTAGCATCTGCAATAAGATTCTGAGCCAAATGGACCTTGGGTTTGATGCAGCATTACTGTTCTTATTTTCCAATTAGACCTTAATTTATGCTGCAGAATGATATTTCTGTAGTTCCTAAAAAGGTAAGGTGCTCATTGGTGGTGAAAAGTCTGTGTATTTCTACAGTTTAAACTGTCTTCTCCAAAAAGAGCTTAGACAAATTACTCTAAGGTAGGCCCTGCTCTGTAGAAACCTTTCAGCTTAACAAGCCCTAACACAATGAGAACCACAAGCAGGACACCAAAGGTAAAGGCCTGTTTTACAGACGTAAAATATTTTAAACAGGCCCCAAGTGTCTTTTCCCACCTACTCAGAACACACCCAGAGAACTGGATTAGTTGGACCTATTAAAGGACCTGTAAGGGTTGCTTTTATTTTACATGGATCTGCATGGAGTAAGAAACAAAAAACCACACCTGGATGGAAACTGCAAAACTGCTCAGTCAGGTGGAAGGAAACAACACCAAATGTGTCACTCAAAGGTGAGGTGCCCATCCACTTCTTGAGAAGCCAGGAAGGCTGTGGATGGACACTGTGCAGACGCTTTACCAGGGGATTGAGAGCTGAAAACCAAACCAGCTCTTCCTGTCCACCCTCCTGGCACAGCCTGGCCACAGCAGAAGCTCTCCAGGGTCATTGATCTTATTCTGTTCCCTTGCAAGTTGAGCCTTTCTTTTCCTTCCTCGTACTCAGGGCGAGCAGCAAGCACACCCAAGGAAGAGATAAAAGAAGTGAAAGCTGATAAACAGGAACACAAGGACACCAAAGGAGATTAGGGACTGTACAGCAGACATAAACACTGAGGGGAGGGACAGCATGCAAATACAGAACAGAATTAACCCTGGTATTGTCTTGCTGACCCATGATTCATCCACAATGAGAAGAACAGCTTTTCTTGGGTTTGTCCTACTCAGAGACAGCTCAGCATAACATTTTGTACCAAACTGTGCGATGTTTTCTCTGAGCTTTACATCTAGCAGTGTTTATTGTCTGCACAGGGCCATAAAAGCTAAAATGTAATGGATATTTTGGAAGGGTCTGCCGTTACAACTGAAAGCACAACACATCATGCCTTTTGCAGGGCATTTTATCAGCATTAGTTGTATCTGAAACTTTTTTCTCCAATATTCCCCTACTCATACTCAGCCAATAGTTGTCCTGGACTGCATCAAAAGCAGGGTGGCCAGCAGTCAAGGGAGGTTATTCTGCCCTTCTACCCTGCTCCTGAGACCCCACCTGGAGTGCTCTGTCCAGTTCTGGGGCTCCCAACGTAAAAATGACACAGAATTGCTGCAGCAAGTCCAGAGGAGACCAGGAAGATGCCCAGAGGGATGGAGCACCTCTCCTATGAAGACAGGCTGAGAGAGCTGGGGTTGCTCAGCCTGGAGACGGGACTGCTCCAGGGAGGGCTTATAGCACCTTCCAGTACCTCACAGCAGTGACAAGAAAGCTGGAGAGGGACTTTTATCAAGGGCGTGTAGTGCAAGGACAAGGGAGAATGGCTCAAACTTAAAGAGGGCAGGTTTTGATTAGATATCAGGAAAAAATTCTTTACTGTGAGGGTGGTAAGGCCCTGGCACTGGTTGGCCAGAGAAGCTGTGGATGCCCCAGCCCTGGAAATATTCAGTGCCAGGCTGGATGGGTCCGTGAGCAGCCTGGACCAGTGGAAGGTTTTCTTGCTCATGGCGGGGTATGAGAAAGATGATGATGTTCAAGGTCCATTTCACCCCAAATCATTCTGTGGTTCTGTGGTATCGCTGTAGGTGATGTCACCATGTGCCCTTCCTGTCAGACCCAACAGCAGGACAGGAAACTGCCTGTAAGCAGAGTCACAACATCTCAGAGACAACGTCTCCACTGCAAGCACATCCTGGGGACCACTTCTTTTTTACTCTTTCCAAGAGAAAGAATATTCAGTTCTTGCAGAAGATCAGGGACTCAAGATTCAGCTGTTGTAAGAAATAAGTGACAATCTCAAGAGGACCCACCAGGGCATAACTAAACAATGGTATGGTAGGACTCAGCAGAAGGATATTTCCTACCCTAAACAGCAGCAGCTGACCCAAGTGACCACTGACTTAGAGATTTAGGCAGTCTCTGCATGCTTTTTGCTCTATGTGTGTATACATTCACCTTTATAAGGATGTCTGTGCGTAAAAATGCATCTTTAAGTACAAATATCTTAAACTTGTTTTCATCCTTCTCCTCTGTATCTGTTACAGCTGTCTGTAATGGACAACAAAGGAATTTGCTCTGGGCTGTAAATATATCAGATCAACATTTCATCTTTGTTCTCCCAAAGGCTGCATAATCACTGATGGTTTTCAGGTTGAGTGGCCAAACCCTGGAGTGAGTGGCCAGTTCTTGGACACGTCACAATGACACTCCTGGCTGCAGTGGAGTGGGGAGAGAATTGGGAGGGTAAAAGTGAGAAAACAAGGCTCACCCTCTTATTGCAACCACAGAGCAGCCAGCAAGGCAGAAACCAACTCCACACAACAGCAGCACAGCCAAAGACTTGCACAAAACTTTGGCAGAAAACTCATGGGCAAAACAAACTTTTGGTGAACTTGCAGTGTTTTTCCATAGCTTCCCTGACAGTTTCCTCCCCTCCACACTCCCACACACCACACTGTGAGCCGGAGAACGTCCGGAGCTATACTTTAACTTTGGATTTCTCTGAAGGAAGGAGGTTGCTGCTATCTCTGATGGTTGGAACCTGATCCTGTCATCATTAACTTTCTCAGAGACTCTTCATTTGCTGAATATTGGTCTGTAATAAGAAGCAGGAAGGATAGGCGTTTTTATAGCAACTACCTGCCAACAGATTTCAATTCTTTATCCCTTCAAAATCCCACATCTGCCCATGTCTCCAGGCACTAGTGGAAGAAGCTCTGCATTAGTTATTTTTATTATCAACATAAAAATCTTTCTATTTATTTATTTATTAAGGAAAAAACCCCAGCTATCTACAAAACTCAGTTCGTTTTGTCCTTAGGCAGACATTTAAAGCTGTCTGCTAACGTCTTTTCTTAATAAAAAAAATAAGCCGAAGTCTTTATTACACACTGTGTAACAAAATACGAGCAGCTACATTCACCCAGCTGAGACATGCACCATCCATCCGTCTGTCGGAAAAGATTGTTGGGACTGGAAGAGGAAACATCAGCTAAAGAAGGCGGTCCTGTACCTGAGCTGGCCACTGAGGGTGCACCAGCCAGACCCCCCAAAAACCCACTCTGAGGCTGGGTCTTTGCTTGTACCTCTTAACTATGACATGATGAAGGCTGAAAAATATATCCTGAACTACAAATATTGTACTTTGCACAAATTCGCCTTGGAGCCTCATGCGAGGACATGGCAGGTGATGCATTTTCTGCCCAAAATGTTGTGGCCTGTATCATAGGGAGCATAGTCCCTGAAAAGCAGGGAGGATTTGGAGCCCTGGCTGGGCTATGTGGCAGAGCTGCTGCCTGCACTCTTTCTAGGCTAGTGCCTGGCATGTTAAACCCAAACAGCACATCTTCGGCTGACACAAGATGAAGCACATTAGGCAGATGGCATGTTTTCTCTGCACAAGCCAGTGACAGAGTATTTCCTCCTAATGATCTGCTGTTCTTGTTCTCACAGCAAAATTAGTTTTAAAGCAAAAAGAAAAAACAAAAAATAAAAAAAATACGTAACATGATGAGAGCAAAGATTACTATGTGGGAAAAATATCAACAAGAGTGGGGTTTTGTTCTTTCAATTCCATGGCTCTTATTTATATATATAGATATTGTTTATAAAAACAAACACCCTACTTTGTCAGACTTGAAAAGTCAAAATTTACATTTAAATGGAGGCATTTAGCTGGGTTTTTTTTTATTTTTCTCTCCCATCTCTTAAATGCAGAGTACAAAAGATTAAAAACTCTCAATTTTCCTAAATGGAAGGATAACAGGTGAACTTTGCATTCTGAGAGCTATTCATTTAGTGAACAATGTTCAACTCAGCAAAGACTGAAGCCCAGCTGATCAAGGGGAAAAGAGCACTGGCTACGAGGCCTGACGTGGATTTGCTCAACAGCTGAGACCAGGAGAAGCTGTAATCCCATTGTGTCCTGCTCCCAAGGAGGAAATTATGCCAAATACAGCTCCCTGAGGGCAATACCTAGATTTCCAGATGTACAGTGGATCACTATCCAACCGAAAATCACTGCTATTTTAGAGATTTCAGTGCTACAATGGCCCTGGTTTCATTGCTGGAACTACTGCAGATGTTTAAAATGTGAGGTGGTCTGCTGGTAAGAGAAAATGAGAAGACTTAAAACAAGCCCATAATTGCACGGCATTAAAGCCATTGTAAAATATCAAAGTGGAGGCAAATACTGTGATGACCCTTAAAGCTTGCTACCAATTACCTGCCTTTCATTATTTTCTTTTTTCTTGTTTACTTCCTGGCCAGGAAAATAAGTACCGATTTAAAGCAGGGAGTCTATCAAACAAGTACAAGTGCAAGCAACGTGCTCAGACAATGCCACCTTAGTCCACGGAAAGGTGAAGCAGCAGCTCATTCAATTCTGGGATGGATTTCTCCTCTCTGGCTGTTGCTAACATAGACCTGATTCATACTGTTCAAAGGACACACAGGCAAAAAACTAACCTCATGTTTTTTAAAACATGAATCAAACCACAGAATCAAACAGCCTTTTCTAGGGTATGATTCTGATTGCTTTTAACAGTTTCTCATGTCTTATATTGAGTGAAATGCATACACGAAACCCTACTAACAAACAAACAAAAAACCCCAACAACTTCCCCCTACACCAAAAGAACAACCCAACTAAACAAAAAAATAAAAACCCACAAACAAACCAAAACTAATTTTAAAAGCAGGGGAAATAGTAACTGTTTGGAAAAGGCACAGACAAAATCTAAATGCCTGGGAGGCAAAAGCACTATCGCTCCATTCCCAGCAGTAGGAAATCATTGACTCACTCTTTTTAAAGTTGCAAACAGTGTTTCTGGACTCCTGGGACCAGAAGCTATCCCAATCACATTCCTACTGGAACATGTATTCTGATGTTCACCCATCTTCTCATTGGTCCCTCTGTCTTTGGAGAGTTTCTCTTTCTGTTACCCTCACAAACCGTGCAAGAATCCATTCTTTCAGCAACAAATGCTGCCAGATTTTCTAGCAGTTCCCAGCTTAAAAGCATTAAGAAAAAAATAGAAGAGAATGGAATATGTTAAAGCAATTCATTCTGAATTCAAGCCTTATCCTGAGATTAAAAGGATTTTAACTGAGCCAGCAGGACAGACATCACAACATATGCAGAACCTGTATCTCAGTTTTCTCCTCAAACAACCAGGAGCATCTGGGAGTATCTGGTTGTATCTGGAGCACTGACTTGACTGGTCTCCACGTGGTAATATTCAAAATATTCTGAGGAGTCTGCACAAGAAATAGATGAGCAATGCCTCCTTTCCCAAACTCGCCTCCCTACAGCTGTGTCCATCCCTGTGGGCCTGTGTCCTTTACCCCAAATATGAAGCAGACCATTAAGGTAGTGCTGAGATCACCATGCCATTTCCACAGCTGCTGCAATGAATGTTTTAATACACCGTGGGGAGACAGATGCTGTGCATGGACACAGACTTATCACAGCACAAAAGTAGGAGGCTTTTACTTCACGTAACCCTTAGGACAAGATTTTAGCCTCCAAGTGATATCAGCTTGATTCAACCCTGAGTTCTGCTGAAAATATTACAGAATCCAGTGAAACATTCCTTTTCTTTGCCATTTCCTACCATGACCTGTTCTAACAATACCACACAAGGGTTGGTTTATTTACACATTTCTTGTGGTATCCATGCCCACACTGTCCAAATCTGACATCTGTTAATTCCACACAAGTGAACTCAGCTGGACAAGAGGACATAAAGTAATATAAAATGTCAGCTTTCATGTTCTCTGGCTTAAGCCAGCCATGTAATCAGGCACTCTTTATGATGGGCATATCATAGGCAAGCAGTGATGACAGAGTTTATCAGATACCAAAGGCCGCTAATGCACACTCCTGACTCTGCCTCTGCAGGAGTTTTTCAATCAGTGTTCCCAAACTTTGGCACACGGTATCACAGCTGCTGCAAACATTAAACCTTCTGGGTCACCTTGAGGCCCCAGCAAGAATTAGCATGCCCTTGAATTAACCTTGGATCTTACCCAAGGGCAGAGCTGTGTAATAGATTGGAACAGGCAGCGCTAACTGGCTGCAGACGTGCGAGCTTTGGGGCCAATAAAGCTGAAATACTGACCCCTTCCTCCTGCCCGTCCTGCTGAGGGCTGGACAGGGCTCAGCTGCTTCTCCAAGGAATGGCAGCTGATCCCAAAGGGCCAGGCACCAATTAAAGCAGAATTACATCTCGTGTTGAATGTGTAACTTCTCTGGAATGGCTTCTCTGCTGTGAAGAAGCATCTTCTGGGGTGGCCAGATGGCCACTGGGTCTATGTGACGCTTCTCTGAGTTACGGGAAGCAATTTTATTTAAACTAGATGTTTCCAAATTTTTTGGTTTTGTTGCAAAAAAAAAAAAAAAAATTCTTGTATTCTTTTCAATAACCAATTTGTGAGGACTAGGACTTTTAGAAATATTATTCAAAGAAGGATAAACTCAGCACACAACTGCAGTCAGGTTCCTCATGGAAAGTGGCCCAGCCTGAAGATACATGGTACTTAGCACTGTCCCAGCTTTTCAGCAGAGTACTCCATGTCTTTACATCCATAAATTTCCCTGTACAGGAGAGATCTTCTTCACCTAACTCTTCCTCTTCCTCCACCCACCCCAAAATAACCCCACAAGCCAACAACCTACAGCTTTATGTGCAGTAACTTGACAGCATTGCCATCTTAACCTGCAGCTGGGAAGCAGACACACAAAGGACAGTAACAGTGAAGAGACGCAGAGCACCATCCAAACCTGACTCCTCTTCCGTGCCAACGTGATGAATTTGCACTCAAACCACCACAGCTAAAACTGTGCTGGGCTGCTCACCTACCTGGAAAAACCAATACATATCAGCATATCACGTTCAGGGCGTTGGCTTTTTTTTCCTTCTTTTGTCCTTTTTTCTTCTGGTTGATAGGTTTTGTTCTTTGTGGTGAGGGCGTTTTTTGCTTTGTTTTCAAGGGCTCTCCAGGTTCCAGTAAATGACACTGGGTTGTGTATAAAGCTGTGGCATTTTACTCTCTAATACCAGGAAATTAATATGCACACATTTTTCAGTTTTTTATCTTGTGAATACAAAGACCGAATCAAAGCATCAAAAGGAAAGAAAGTGGGCTTTTTTCCTTGCCTAAGTTTTCTGGGACTCAATAATATTGTCGGTTTCTCTTTCTCTCCTGCTTCTATTTTGTCTTAAGGCTCTGCATCTTGGAAGACTGTGAAGCTGCTGTGTGATTTTTATCTCCATGATTAAAGTGTTACACTTTATTGAGCTCTTTGCATCAGCACCAAAATCTGCAATGCAGGATTTTACATAACACTTCATTTTCTCCTCGCACCATTACAGTTATTAACCTGGTGGCAATAAACAGAAAATACAGCTCAGCTCATGATGTACTCCTGAGTTTGTGTGTGTGTGTGTGTGTGTATGTGTGTGTGTGTGCACGCATAACAGAAAAGGAAAAAGAAGAAAAAGAATGGGAATGAAAGGGCCTCCACCCTGTGAAAGACTAAGAATGGCTGCATAAACTTGTCTTTTTCTTAAAGAACAATCTCAGTCTTTCAGAGTTAAAAGGAGAAGTACTGTGCTGGAGCTTCTGCATGTAAGGATTTCTTCTAAAACAAAAGATCAAAACATAAAGAACATCCAAGCTACTTCAAAATTCTCCAACTCGTTATTATTCATCATTAGACTTTTCAGATGGAAGATTTGATTGATACCCTACTTGGGGATGTTGCACATTTCTTTGTTTTAATGATAAAGAACATGAGATCTGCCCAGAGGAGACCAGTGAGGGTTTGGAAACCAGCTGAGGGGCTGGACGTGCCAGCACAGGTGACCTTCCCACTCCATCAGTGGGTGGAACCTGTGCTTTTCACAGACGTCAGATCTCTGAGTTCCCGGGAAAACAGTGTGAGTGAAATATCCAAATGTGTAGGAATCTGGGTTAGTGACAGAGATGCTCTTCTTGCTGAGGCGGGAGAGACCTGCAGGTTCTGGAGCAAAGACCTCTAGATGTGCAAGCAAGACTACAAGAGCCACGAAGAAAAAGATGTGTTGTCCATGAACAGATGGTCACCAAAACTTGATCAGAGCCTAACAGAGGGGGAAGAGAGAGAAAGCCAGTGTGGGGAACTTGGCATGTCCCAGAGAGAGCCTTCAGAAGCAAAGCCAGTTCGGGTATCGCCTCACAGAAATGATTCAGGAGCTTAGAAATCACCTTCAAAATGAAATTAGGAGGGCAGGCCTAGACTTCCTCTGCTTCTCTTCCCTTTAGATAACAGAAGCCCTGCTTTAGCAGTGCTGAAATGCTGGAGTTGAAGGATATCCTAAAACCCTGTGCCAAGCTGTCTTCCCTCAGGTGCTGCAGGGCTCCACGAACTGCTCTGCGCTGCCATGGCTGCCCAAGGCACCTCCTTCCAGCAGTGGACAGGAAAGTCAATGCAGATTGGGCTCAGTGGCACTGCTACAGCTTACCCTGAAATGTTCTGGTTACTTTTGAAGGATTGTTTTGTATTTTAACCCAAGAGAAATATTTTAGAAAGCTCGCCAAGCTTCTGCCCCCTACTTATGTGGGTTCCTGCTCTTTACTCCTGCTATTTATTTTGCACTTGCTCTTTACTCAGTTTACTACAGTTTGAAATATAGCAGAACATTTTTCAGTTCGTCAGTGTGTTGTTTGCTGTCAAGGAGACGAAATGTTACTACTTTCCTCTGGAGAAGCTTAGGACATGATGGATGAAATGTCACAAATAATTAGACTTTTCTTATGAATTACATTTTTTTAAACTTCTGTTTTCATGTCAACAGGTATGTTACAGATAGGCTGCATGGAAGGACCTGGGGAAATTTTAGTTCTCTGGGAACAGCAGTAATGTAATATCTGATAAGCCAGGGAATAGATCCAGCTAAGACAAACTTTAAAAACTTCTACTATGAAAATTTGGGGCTATGAAAAATCTGAGTCCACTGGCAGAATCAAAAAGATCCAATCCAGTTCCTGAACAGCATGGACATGGTTAGGAATTTAAAGATTGCTTGACACAGTCTGACCTCAAGTCCATCCACTGCAGTGTCTCACTTCTGACAGTGATGTTTTGTGGCACTGTTAAGCCCTACATGATACGACATCCAGTGATAATCTAAATAACTATCAGGCTTGCAGGAAATAAAAACTGCAGTTCCCTTTCACACTTTGAGCAGAGATGTACTGCAGATAGGCAGATACTCAGATTGCATAAAATTATCTGGGAGACAGACACGAACAAACCTCCAGCTCTGAACTCTGCCTGGATAACTGATCTACACTCCATGGGCTGGGCACACACCAGTGAACACCCCCAAATGCCTGAGCACGCTGAAAAAAACTGCACAAAGCCATCACAGGTATTCACACACTACTTCTTCATTAGGGTTTATACGAGTTTCTAAATCTCTCATCATTTTAATCTCTGAGTTTATAAACTGCCAGTTGTTACAGCAGTAAACACTGGATCAAACATAACGCTGCAGCTGAATTACTGCTTTGAAATCTTGTATCACATGCAATGACTTTAAATTGCTTGCTTTGCTAGAAGGGCTAAAAGAATGTGAAGCCGTGACACTCTAAATCACACTAATCAATGATGTAAATCTTAACTGTATGAAAGTATCAATAATGAGGAATGCTCCAGGGGAAACAATCAGGGCAACTGCACACCTTTGAGATCTCCCTTCCATAACCAACTTACTGCTGTATGCTGTAGAATCATCAAGAAAATACAAAGGCTAATAATGATGTGGCAAAATTTACTTAACCCCCTTGACATGGAAATAAATTCTTATTTTATCTATAGGCGAAAAAAGGTCTCCCACACGTGTTTGCTAAGCAATCTCAACTGATTAGAAATGATTCAATTAAAATGGAAGTGTTGCAGTGGATGACATGAAAGGATCACTGAAATTTTCTCAGGAGATTTAAAATGTTCTTTTTAATGCTAAAGATAAACCGTATACACGCAAATGTTGGAAGGGGAGCCATGAAGTTCCAGTGTTCATAAACAGAACACAGCTTGTTTGGGGCTTCTCACTATTTCAGATAAATATTATAGATATTGGTACTATCAAAACAAGGCTGGGGAAAACAGTTTTCAAATACCAGGAAGGGGGCAGAACACACCTCTCAAGGCTTTTTTTCCTTTTTACTCAGAAAATAAAGCTGTGATCATCTCTAAGGATCATAAAACAACAAAAGAAAATTGCTTCCCAATGGCTAACATGATGAGAGGGAAAAGAGAGAGCTTGAGTAGCTTCTTGACTGTGTTGCTTCCTTCCAGCAACAGCTAATGAGATTCCCTGCCAAGGTGGAACCTGCCACAACGTCTTCTACATCAAAGGGGATCTGGAGGATATTCTATTGCCTTTGACTACCACGCTGCCTAGTAGGGTAGAAAGCCACATCTGAAAGTCCTCATGACCCCCAAAAGCCACCTAATGCTCTATGAGGAGCCTGAAAGTTGATAAACGCTATACTTGAGCACTTGTTTTGCTGCTTCACAACTGTTTGTATTCTAACAGCTGTGTGCAGATTCATCAGAGAGAAAAGTGTTTGCATCTCTGTCTTCCTCAACCAGGCCTATCATAACTCACATGGTACAATCACTGTCCATCCTTCCTCTCCCTTCACCCTGCAGCTTGGGAAAACTCAGGAGCACTGCCAAATTTCCTGTAGTGTGGTCATAGAGACGCTCCCATGATGGTTTCCCAGTCCATTAATCTCCTGCTCCACATGCTCCAGCCACCACCACAGTGTTCCCAACGGGACAAGGCTCAGTCAGCACCACACACACCCAGGCTGCTGTTCAGTGTGCCTGTGCTCCCCGTGGCACTTTCTAGCTGCTCTGAAAACACTTCACCGATTAACCCAGTGGGCAGGGTCACCCTGCAGCCTGGCAACCACAGCCCGGGGGGAACAACCTGCCCAAGGTCACGCAGGGTGTGAGGAAAAGTCAGACGGTGCCTTCGATTTCTGCCCATTGTGCTGCTGCTCTTACTTGCTTCGGAGGGGTGGGGAGAGCTCCAGGTGCTGGACTGAAACCTTCCCCAGGTTAGGCCACGTTTTCAAGCAGAGTGAAGGTGGAGGTTGTAACTACAAAAATGGAGATGAGAGGTTGCTCATCTCTTTCTCTTCCAACTCTTCTGGATAATTATTTAGTTTAGGGGAGACAGGAAGCCTTCATAGTCAAGTCCAGCTTCTACCTCTGATCAATGTGGGCAAAGGAAAGAGAAAGAAGCTGGTTTTCAGGGCAACTATTTGATAACCTGGCTATTTTCTGCACTTTTATACTGGGAACTTTGCTTCCTTCATTTTTGGGGTAGAGATACAAAGAAGCATTGCAACATGAAGGTATAATTTTGGCTCTGTTCCACTCGACTGCATGTAAGGATGCAGTGTCAGCTGCCTGGGAACATAGCTCCCAGTGCTCTGATATTTTTTTGGATTTCTGTGGTTGGGTCCCAAGTCACTGTGCTCATTTATCACACACTGAAGATTGTTCTTTCCTAATACTTCTGCTACAGGGAATACTCCAGGAGGCCCTCCCTCCACGGGGCCCAGGTGAGCAGAAACGAAAGGGGCAGAAGCTTCCATCTCATGACATGATGTGTGCATTGATTTCTCAGGTCTGACATGGGCTTGGCATCCGACCTTCCACAAGTCAGCTCTCACTTTTATAATGGGCATTGCAGAAACCAGTTTGTCGAATCCCCATAAATCACCAGCTCCTCGTGGAAGACACTTTTCCACAGTGCACAGTAGTGCAAATCCAATGGGATGCTGGTCAGAACAGGAACTGCTACACCATAAACAGCCTGCCATTACACACACTGAAACACAACACCCTTTTGTGGTGCTCCAGGGTGGAAGCACAAGAGTTATTGGTAAAAGGAACATCCAGAAAAATGCTATTTGAAAAGGTGTTGTTTACTTAAGAAATTATCCTTACTTTGTATTTAATGTTTCATACCTAAGGTTCAATCAATGTGGGAAATTCTCCTTCTATTCTCGTATCTCAACAATAATGATGCAAAAGGTCATGCAACATACCATCAATAAAATGCTGTCTCTTGAAAATCAGTTTTCAGATAGTCAAATTATTTTTGAAATAGGAGTGTCATTCTTTAACCCTGTCAGGAAGTTAGAGACACAACATTCAGTTTCCATTTAAAAATCAAAGTGTAAAAGGGTAGGGGAAAAAAAATGCCCCAAAAATATCACTAACACAAATGTCATTCAGGCCTGGCAAAAAAGAACACGGAGATTAAATGTTACCCTTTATAGTTTGCAACCCAAACAGAAGATCACTGAGCTAGAGCGTGACAATAAAATCTATTGCACATATGCAAACTAGCCAGTCAAATCTCCAGCTCTCTCCAGGCTGGAAAAAACAACCAAAGGAAAAAGAAACAACAAAACCTTAGAACAACTGAGAGAAGAAATAACACTTCAAAAACCTTTGTTTCAACCACATATAATAAGCTGTTCCTGATGCTGGGGAAAGTCTGAGGGCTGGATGGGTTTTTTTTCCTTTTAACATGAGATTTTTACTCTGACAATTTATCCTTAATGTTACTTGAACATAGGTTACTCCAGCTGCACACGAAAATATACTAGCTTGGAGTTTAATTTTGAGACACTTAACATTACATTTTCCCAAGAAATGGTTGCTCTACTCCTGAATTTGATGGCTCATTGAGCTTCCAGGTAAGAGCTGGTTTTACAGGGATATGTCTCTGTACATTCTTTACAGTCCTTATAAAACTGCCTGGCCAGCCAGATCACTGATTGCCTGGGGAACTTTTGGTAGGGGCAGGTTAATCTGTGTGACCTCCATAGTTCATCTGAAACTGCTGCACAACTTTCTAAAGAGCCATCTTTATCTCCTCCTCAGCCGCCCCTCAGTTTCTGACTCCCAGCACACACCTTCTCAAGGATGGCTGGAAACAAACACAGAGGGGAACAAAAACACATTTCTTCCTTTGAGAACATTTGCAGGGGTATAGATAAAGACTCAGGGCTGCCCACTAACACTCAGTCCCTGGTGTCCAAGTGCAAAACACACTGGACACACACAATGACTGGGCTCCAGCAGAAGTATTTCTATTCCCACAAGACATACAATTCAGCTGCTGAGAGGGGTTTTTTATTAGCAGGGATCTGTCCTTTCCAGTAATGAAAATAATTTGTCTGCTCTCTGAAAGGACCAGCAGATACCATTCATTCCAGGTTACAGTCTTTTTCCTATATGCTAATGTGTTTGATTTTTAAGCTGATGATGGGTAGTCTGTCAAAGTTATTTCAATGTAGAGCAAAGGGGTAGCTCTACACAACTTGGAAGCCCTTCCCTCCCCATCCTCTGAAGCAGCATTAATCAGGCTTGCTGCCTAAGCCACGGAGCATTTTGTAACTCTACCCAGCCTTCTTCCCACCCCTTAACACCTCCTCTGCTCTTTCCCCCCACCCCATCAGCGCTGCTCCCCCAGCACAAATTGCCACACATCTGTACAACGGACGAGCGGAAGAATAAGGTGACAGTTCTTTAAGGAAAGAATAAAAATGCAAATTAACAAACACCAAATTTGCTGTAAACATTAAATACTTCAGACATGAAACCTTCTGTGCTACAAGAGTGCTTTCAGCATTATCTATTCACAGCAGTTCCTCTGCTCCTGAGGGTCATAAACACTGAGAGATGGAGCCAGCAAAAAAGCTCTAGTTGAAATTCAGCTCACAGCAAAAGCAATTTCCGAGTGTGCAAAGTGCTGTCAGCAGGCCTGATGTTTGTGTATGAAATATAGACAATATGACTGGCCCATCGGCAGTCACTGTCAGCCTGATGGATGGCGCCTGAAAAGAAGTAAAGCGGCTGCCGTTAGGGCCCAGTCTATCAGATGCTTGATGGAGATTCGGGGGCTTAATAGAGGTAAAAGTTTCTTCTAATCGGACAAAATTTCCAGCGGTGATCACAAAGAAAATAAAAGGGACAGCGATGTGATACGAGGGCACAAGCAAGGCTTCCCTGGCGCAGCCACGGCACAAAACAGAGAAGTGATGCATTCTCAATAGGGAGGAAAATT
The DNA here is from genome assembly GCA_013400735.1 of Pomatostomus ruficeps. Lineage (NCBI taxonomy): Eukaryota > Metazoa > Chordata > Aves > Passeriformes > Timaliidae > Pomatostomus > Pomatostomus ruficeps. The sequence goes on from VYZT01045370.1 coordinate 253,694, forward strand.
GGTGTCTTTGTTCTTGGATCTTGACTGTCCCAGAACAGGCAGGACAGCCCTGCAGCTCACTGTGTCCATGAGCATCTTCGGGTGTTCCCCAATGCCCAGACCCCTGGCAAAATGAAAACATTCCTCTGCAACCACTCTGGTGCCCTTCAGACCATTCCTGTTGCTGTGACAGAGGGGGGACTGATGGACACAGCACCACACCCATGCAGAAAAATGTGTGAAACAGCCAGGTCAAATGTCCTTGCTCCTTTTACCATTTGGAAACTAGAATTCTTGCTGTTTCCTTTTTTCTTCAGCCCCCAAGGTTGTTGTGTGGATAAAACCTCATGTGCAGTATGTGTGGTCCATCTGCAATAAAAACACAGAGGGCTAAACTCCACATCTACCTCATGCTATGGGGCCCTTAGCTCATTATATCAATCAAAGACCCTCAGGCAGATAAAGTAGAGACCATAGAAAAAAGGCATGGCATGGGTCAGAGCACTCATAGTGCTTCAGTTATTAATACTTTTGCCAAGAAACCATGAAAATCAAACGGCTCTGTTGAAAAAACGCTGACCACTTCAATAAAGATGGAGAGCAATTAGAATTGAGCTTGTGCTTCAAAGTCCACTAAGCAGTCTGCAGCCAAACTGTATCTATTTTGAAACTAAATAAACCCACAGCTTTGATCCATCCCTATTTGCAAAGGCAAAGAAGGGCTGACAGCTCGTGATGTTTGCCTCCCTTCAGGTATGTGAGAAGGCAAGTTCACAGCGTAGGGAAAGGCAGAATTATTGCAGGTTTTCACTCCAAAACAGGACTGTCAAGCAGAAGAAATATCAATGAATGCTTACAGTTCTTAAGCAAAACCACCATAGGAACTGAGGCAAAATGTAGAACAGGAAATTAAAAGTGTGCACAAATGGGAAACCTCCCCAGGTCTAGCAGTCTGTCTAATATTTTAGAAGCAGCAATATATTTCTACAAGAAACCATAGCACTCCTCTTCACTGGGACTTTCTCCTTTTCACCCCTCATTACAAGCTCTCCCTTGATGAGAAACAGAGCCAAGAGTGGCTGGGTATTTGAGTAATTTAAAAATGGCCATTTCTTTGCAGCAGTGCAACAGATCTTCACTAGGAGAAGCAGCAAATTTTCAATACTCTTAAGTGGTCATGGTCATCATACTCAGGCTCAAAAGGACAGAGTACACTTGATTAGTTCCTACCTGCCCTTCCAAACATACAACCTGTAGATTTCTAGTGGGTTCCCTCACCTCAGGCATGCTCTCTGCAACTGGAGATCTTCTTCCCTGAAAAACCTCTGCCCAAAGGGATCCATCCCTGCTCTCAGGCTGGGAGCTGGTCTTCACACGCTAAATCCTTCAGTGTTTCTACAACACCCTGTAGGGCTTTTCTCCTGGAAATCAGTTTATTCTGCCCTGGACTCAGCAGGGAATTCTGCATCCCAAAGCCCAGTTTAGAACTTGTCACAAGGGCTGGCTGTTTCCTGCTTACCGAAGGGACACAAGAGCAGGCAGGACTCAGCTGGAGCCTCTGGTAGCAAAGCAGCTCCTGACATTAATATCCTTTAGCACAGGCTCCAGAAGAGCTGCTAACAGGGAGCTTTTAAAAAAGATTGCTGCTTCTTTAACAGGTTTTAAACCAAGCTCCTTTACCCTATTACCAGCACCTGATGAAAACCACTACCCTATTGAACTCACCAGCGGGCCATTAGAAGTGTGTCAGATTATATTAACTAGGCAATTAAAAAAAAACACCCAACCAGCAACAACAAGGAGCAGCAAGTCGGCGCGCGAGAAGAGCCTGTCTGTCGTTTTGTAAATCCCCAAATTAGTTTTGAAAGGCCACTTTCAGCCTGGAGTTAAGGCCAGATTTACCCTCTGCGTTGTCTGCAACGGGCTGAATCTCTGCAGCAACCTGATGAAACTGATTATTTATGATAAGTGACTGACATTGGAACACTGCCCAAAAGGCGAAGGAATGAAAGCTGCTGTGACCCCAAATGAGAAGATTTTCTTTGATCAGCTCTCACAAACTTCTAAAAAAATTATGACTTTTGGTTTCATGCAGGAGATCAAATAATTAAACAAACAGATGTGCAGATATTAATAACAAAAGGTGTCACATGAGGGAAGCATTCAACCACAAACAAGCCATTTATTTTAAGACTTAAGTGTTGCTGAAATTCCCAATCAGAAGAAGAAAGAATGATTTTTAAGTGTGGTGTGGGAGGCATTTTAGAGAACTGGGGGTAATTTAAAGCAGAATATGCTTTTTTGATGAGACTGCCAAAACCAAGATGCCTCTGGATAAAAAATAAAGCAAAAAAAAAAGTTAATTTACATACAGACAGAGCTGTCAAGCGAGTCATCAGCAGAGAGAGGGATAACAAGTCTTTGGGTAACAACTCCCTTGTTAGGAAGATGGCAGCGAGAAGCAGGATCAAGGGAAAAGGAAAGTCACTGTACAGATGTTTTAAAGGAACAGTTAGCATTTTCTGTGGCTTGTGGGGCTGAACATTGCAGCTGCCTACTCAGTGCAAGTACAGAAACCACCTGCATGAAGGATGTGTGCATAGCTGGGGAAATAATTGAGTAATGGCTTCTATTTCTGTTCAGCATACAAGGGTCTGAGCAAGGAGTCTGGATCTAGACTCCAACCTCAATTTTCCCCAGCTTTGTGCTGTTGGGGAAGGGCAGGAAGGATGTGATTTTGGGGGTTGAATATGTCTTTACCTCTCCAGAACAGCCAGAAGTGACTTGAGGAGGCACTGGGGAGAGAGTCACAGGCCCTGCCCAAGAAATCTCAAGGAGTAACACACACCCACACATACTCCTGGAGTGCTGCTGGATGAAAAGCCCATGATAAGAAAAATAAATGAAAAGCCAGGTGGTTCCTGCAGAGAGCAGATCCCAGCCCCTCATGGACATGGCAGCTGCTCCTTGTCCCTTGTTACAGGCCCGCAGTGCCACCAGCAGCACAAGGAACACTGATATCCAAGATAAGGAGGGAAAGGTTCCCCAGCCCCAGGCATAGGCATGTCTGGGCTTGAGCCACCTCTCCTTCCTTACCTTGAATGCCAGAGCCTTTCGTACTCTTCCCATTCCTTCTGTCTCTGTGGTTGCAGCAAACCCCACTGGCAAGCACAGATCCGAGGGGTGGGATTTGCCTGCTGGAGTGTTGTTTATTCCCAGGAGAGCAGAGAAGGTGGAATGAAAGTGCTGACCAATTCCATCTGCAGGCCAGCAGCTGAACCGGACTCTAGTGGTTCCTTTGATTTGCATATCTCTTCTCCCAGCTTTACCTTTCCCTACCAAACTCTTTCCTGAAATCTGAGAGCCATCATCCTCTTCTGTTCCTTTAATCAAAGATCCTCCAAGAATTGCGAACGTCCCGAGAAGATTTGATGAAAAAGATTAATTTCAAGTGGAACCCCTACTTATTCTCAACTGCTATGGATCTGTGGTATGAGAAAGGGACAGATTGCTGGGTTTAAATGGTTTTATATTCCAGAAGAGAAACTTTGGAATATCCCTCAGTATCTCAGCCACGATGGGAGAAAGCTGAGATCCCAAGAAACAGCATAGAGTGATCCACAGAACCAAGCCAGTGGCTGTAATAATCACCTGCTTTTCATGGGGCTCAGGGTCACACTGATCACATTGCAACACCACTGATCCTTCTCCATTGGGTCATCGCTCTGACCACTGCATTGGTGGCTCGCCTGAGCTGGGTGGGGAGCCAGGCCCAGCTGACATTTTCCTGGTGTGTTCAATGAAATGGGAGTGCCTCAGCCAACCCTCACTTCAAGCCCGGCAGAAAACTGCGTTCATCGCGTTTTGACTGGCATCAGCTGGAATTCTGCCTCTGACAGAGGGAGTCGGTGCAAGCAGCCCGTGTCCTCCAACACAGGAGAGCTGGGTGAAGTGCTGCTGCCTGAGCCTCCCCAGATAGAAAAGGGCTATGACAAAGCACATGGTTTTTCAGGAAAAAAAGAAAAACCTTTTGTCTAGAAGTGAATATTTTATGCAAAACTGTATTTTTCCGTTCTTATATGCTACCAAAATAAATCCTTAAACTGTGCTTAAGCTAAATATCACACAGAGAATTTATTTTAGTAAAAAATAAAGTATGTATGGCAAAGGCTTTACAAAGAAGAAAAGCCCTAGGACCCGAACTCTCCTAATATTGTTTTAACATGGCCATTTTCATGTATGTATTTGTGGTACAAATCACTGTACATGCTGCACAAAATTTTCCCTTTGTGACCATTGAATATTTGAGTAAATGCAACTTCAATGTGATAGTGGGTTTCTTCATAAGAGTACAGAAAATAGCTGTTAGAACAAAGTGGGAGTTTTTAAAAAAAAAATCACAGCAGGGTAAGAAACAACTTGGCTGGCTGTGGGGGTGGACTGGCTAATCTAACAGAGTGTTCCTGTCTCTGTCTTCCAAGTTGCTACAGAAATGACAAATCTACCTGAAAGCCAGCCCAGGTGAGTCAGAATTATCTGCATTTCCCCATCGTAATTGCGGGGATGTGGATTGAAGATGCGATGGGGTTGAGTTTCAGAAAGCGGCGTGTACCCACAACTCACACTGACTCTATCTTCCTGAAAATATGTGGAGCTCAATGCACCTGGTCTTACAGATACACAGGAAACCACCAGGAAATTTTTCAACAATATATCCTCAGGAAACAGAGGTGCTCAGCCAGGAGAGGATTCCTGGCTCCAGTGGTCTACACTGACACGCCTTTGATTCCCACAGACAGAAAAATGATCAGTTCTTTATGGCACATGGTCTTTCCTTCCTCTGCATGACCAAAACAATATCAGGATTCAAGACAAATGCCAAATTATGGGGTTGGGGTTGGTGACACACACACATACCTGACAGGGGGGTGGCCATGGGAGCCTGGCACACCCACCTAGTGCCACAATGTCCCCGTGCAAACAGATGCTCCACTCCTGTGCAGCCCCCTTCCCTTTTATATCACCCTTCACTAAAGGGTGAAGGTTTTATATCACCCTTCACTAAAAATCATTCTCAACATTTTCCTTACTCTGACCTCGCCGTACAAGGAAACGGCGGCACCAGCAGTAATAAAATGTGTCCTTTAGTTTCAGAAGTCTGCCTCCCATTTAAGCTATGGAAATGGGAAGCAGCAGCTGCTGATGGCTGTATAAACATAACTGTCCACAGAGCATAACTGGCACTTTGCTGAACTCATCTCTGCGAAATAATACATGTGGCTGGTCTGATGTGATAATACTTGATTGATTTATCCACACGGTATTTAAAATGGGGCTGATTGTGACCCTTTTGCTCCAGTCTACCTAGGAACCATAGATTTAAAATCCACACAAGTGGATTTGTTGGAAAGCTGGAATTCACAAATCAAAGAGGCTGTTAAGGTGCAATAATATGGTTACTTGATGAATGTAAAGCCAGAGCCCATCACATGCTAAGCGTGTTGGATAAAAAGGCATCTTAACAATATCTTAGTGTGATCTCCATTCTTCCCTGCATCATGACCCTTTCCAAAGTTTTCCAAAGCTGTGAAGCCCAGATTTACAGACATACCAATACAAAGAGCACGACTAAATCACATTTCTTCTGAACATGCATCCAAATGTTTGAGTGTTTATTCAGGTTTCACCTGGATTTCAGTCCTGGCCAGGCTTAAGCCCTCATTTACAACTGTGACTCCAAGATTACCTGGTGAGTGTGCCTGACAGCCACCAGTGCTTAGCAAGTCTGCAGTTCTTTATGTCTTGGAGTAGTGCATCATTTAATTTGTCCATATAGCTCAAACGCTTGCTTTGATATACACCTGAAAGGATCAAAGGAATCGCTCACGACTGTTACTCACTGAGGCACCTACCAACACGTTTCCAAGAGCTACAGGCAATTTAGGGGGAGGATGTGGTGGGAATTATGGGTAAACAGCAGCAAATATTAAAATGAAATAGAGGAAAACAAACGTTGCAACCACAGCAACAACAACAAAGAAAGAGCAGGTTTGGTTGGTTTTTTTTAAACCCGACTGGATTAAAATTTGTTTTCACTAAGCAAAACAAAAAGAAAACCTAAAAATTCTCAGTAAAAAAACCCTACTGATTGGAAGTATTTATTTATTCCTTCTTTGTGAGTTACAAAATAAAACACTATCAGGGGAGAAACTGAGTATTTGCTTGCTTTTACCCTTGACAATCATAAACCCACATGTTCAGACAAACCATTTAACTAAAGAAAACCCTTCTCTCCTCCCTGTGTTTCCCGTATGTATACTCTCTATTATTCACCCTTTCCCATCAATAACTTCCAGCACTTGGAATTTATGTGCAGTAGTTAATAAGAGCTGGTGTGAATGTCGAAAGTATCTCGGTAAGATGTTATGTGTCAAAAAGCGATCATGTTACAGTGTGATGGATTAATATGAAGAAACAGCTTGAAGGCAAGGTATTCATCTTTTTTTTTTCTTTTTTTAAATGACAACACTAATACATTTGTTTCAGTTCTGAAATTAATTTCCTAATAGTAAGAAAGGTCAAAATGAACGAGAGGCATATGAGCCTTTTTGTCATCTTTGACAAATTATCCTAAACAAGCCTGTCAAATCAAAAGGGATAACATTTTGAGTAATAAATGTTAGTACTGATTAACTGGTCAAAGTTAATTCTTTCCAGGAATTGCCATATGCAAAAGGGAGGAATTCATTCATTTGTTTTGTCAGTTTTTTAAAAGTATTTCTTCTGTCAGGTTTTCAACATAGTTTTTTTGGAAATAGGCCTACCTGGTATTTTCTGGGAAGGATGTCTGTTGGATGGTACAAACTGAAAATGGTACTGTCTGCAGTGCTCCGATGGGTATTTTTGAAGTAATTTGAAAGACAAGTGAGATATTAATCAACAGAAAAGGGAAGGGGCTGTTTTGCAATTCTTACTGGCTTTCAGATGCTTTTCAGTGGGATTATGATGGGGGTTTCTCCTGAGAGACCAACTCTCCTGAGTATGCAAAGATTTAACATCCAGTTACAGAAAACTGAAATTTAAATCAAAAAAAAGAAAGATCTTCTTTATAACTGCTTCCAAACTGGTAAGGCTGGTGGGTTCTCTAGGGCTGGGGTTGCTCTTCTGGGTATGTTTAGTGTGTTCAGAGGCTTTGAATTATTAGAAACTCCTTAGGGTGAGACTGAGGCAGAGAAACCACAGTTCTCTCAGGGGATTCAAGGCTCTGCCCAAGGGCAATAACCAACACAGTCCAGCAGATGTTATGGACTCTTCACCTTTGCCATCTGTGGGACTTTTTTTGAAAAGAAAAATGGTCCTTTCATCCTATTTCACAAACACCAAACTCTGTGGGAAAGATGTAAGTTATACTCAGTAGGAACTAAAACTGTGGAAGAAATTGTTATGAACACCTGGTTAAAAAACCAGCATGCACATAATTTGAATAGAATTTTAGGGGTCTGTATTTCCCAGGTGAAAATCCAGCCTGGCTCTCCAGGGACCAGATGTGATTCATAACGTGAGACTTGCTGGCGGAGTGTGCATCACAAAACAATGACAAACTTGTCTTCCTTCTCCAACAATACCAGCTGGGCTAAGGAAAATTATTACTTCTTCTCCTAAAAACCTTGGGGGTTTTCTATTCTGAAACCACGGCAGCCACAGTAACATTATACCTCACCCCACAAGAAGGCCTTAACATCTCCCAGAAGCCTTGTATAGTGCAGAAAATCTTTTCTATATTTTTGTAAGGTGATTTCACAGAACCTGCAGGTGCTGCACACGGGCATCGCTGTGCAAGAGTGTGCAGGGCACCCTTAATGGCCTGCGAAAAGGCTGCTCTTAATGCAGCCCACACAATCACAGTCATTTTCCCAGATAAACAACGTTTTCAGCTTCATGCTGCCTTTCTATCCTCTCTTGGTGACTTCAGCTGCTGCTGTGCATCAGTTCCAGGGAATCCAGTGCAGTTTCCACGTCAAACTGAATTACCAACACTGCCATCCAGCCCACAGTGGGTACCACTGGAGGCTGGGCGCACCAGTGCCCACAGAAGCTGCTCCAGGAAGATTTCCTCCACCACTGCACAGCCTCTCGTTTAGGATCTTGTACGAGAAATACCCTCCTAGTTATCTCCACAGAACTGAACAGTAGGCCATGGTCCTGGCAGCAAATATCCAAAGAATTTCTCTGTGCCAATTTTCAGGCATTTAGAAAAATGAGTCCCTTTTTCTGTTTTAATTGGAAGACTACTCCAGAAGTCTAAAAAAAACCCCATATTAAGGGAAGTTTTTCCCTTAACTTATTTCTGTAAACTTACTGCTAAACCTTTGGTCAACACTAAATAAATCCTTTTCTCTTTGGGGCTTATGCAAGTCAAAAAGATCTGGACGAGAGCACAGAGTTAGGTGACAGGGAGGGGGAGAAATCTGCTGAATTCTGATAATTGCTCTTCTCAGAATAAAGCATTTCCAATTTATTACAGTTGGAAGGATTTATGCAGCATAGAGAAAGCTGTATCAGTCCATACATATTAACACAAGATTGGGCTCTCTATTATATCAACACTTTTCCAAAACAGACAGCAGCATGACTAATCTCAAAGCTCCAAAAAAGAAAGTGTCTCTTCTTTGTTTGGCCTCTCAAATCTTCCAAATATTTTTAAAATATGTTCCCTTCTGTTTACCTCCTCCCGCTACTAAAAAAACCCCACAGAAACCAGAAACCACAAACCCCAAACAACAACAATCAAAAACCAAAACACACACACAAAAAAAAAAACCCTGAGAAGAATTTAAAGAGCTCATTCAAAAATAAAACACAAAGATAAAACCTCCAGTGGCAGATTCTTTCTAACCGGTGAATTTATTCTAAACTCAGTGCAGAGAACTGAGTAAAATAAAGGTCAGACCCTGTGCTGGGAATTCCCCTGACCTTTCAGGCTACATCCATCATTGGTATTACACAGAATTTGCCATTTATCACACCAAACAGAGAGCAAATCTTTAACTCCTTTTCTCTTCCCAACAGTACAGACCCAACAATTATTCAGATTTTAAAGCAAAATCGATGTTTATCCAGCTCCTTTTTTACAGCTTTGCCTCCTTGGGCTCCTCACTTCTCCAGGCTCTGGCTGTACAGGAGGAAACTGATAAAGCAGGGAGCACATGAGAGCCAACGTGTCTTGGGAAGATGGGTGTGAAGGGGTGGATTAAAAACGCATTTGGAAAAGGCCTTTTAGGAAGGGTCTGCTTTCCTACTGACACCTGTTGAAGGGTATTTGTGACAATCCTCTCCTGAATGCAGGATCATACCTGGGGAAGCCTGTCACTACTGAGGAAGAGGATTCTTTGAAAGTTTCAGGCCTTTAGATAGCATCAGGGAATTGTTCTGCTACACTTCCTGCAGAAGTTTGGCACCTGCATACATCAGATTTGAATGGTATTTAAGGATCCCCCCAGCTGTGAATCCATCATGGATGGATGCTGTGAAGGGAGCAGCCCAGCCCGTAGGTTCACAGCCTTGCTCATCACCATGGGTGAATTTCTCTCTGACACAGAAATCTCTCACTTTATTCTCAGCCCTCCCAATAGCAAAGTGTAGTCAGTCCAGAAGGGGAGACCAAAAGAAGGAGAATATGGGGAGGAGTTATTGCCAAGTGAGGATCCCCCTTCCTCAAAGCCAGTGATCAGAATAGCACTGCCCCTTCTCCAGGAGTCTCCAGTACTCATTCCAGAGAAGAAAATAAACCAGTCAGGGTGTTGGGGTCAGGCACAAGCACACTGGGAGCTGTAGAAAGGAAGCCTGGAACAGCCTCATCTCCATCTCACTGACCTCCTGGGTTTACAGCTGCACTCCTGCCCAAAAAATACTAGGATCTCCTGAGAGACCTGTCCTCTGGAATGCCCCAGTTCAGCTTTCCAGGCAGAATTCAGAGCAAGCCCTTTCCCCTCAGCACAGGGATCTCTTCCTTCCCTAAAAGCTCTCAGTATATGCCTCAGCCACCCAGTGCCCTGGTGCCATTCAGTGTCTTCTGCTCGCATTCAATATTCACATTATCAGCACTAAGGACCAATTTGGGAGCTCCCAAGCTTCCCCCTGACAGAGAATGCAAGAAGACAGGGCAGTTACCAGGATATTTATAAAAGGGTGCATGGGACAACTATATCTGTGGAAGGTTAAACAGCCTAATGCATGACATGAGCATCTGTGTCATGAATCAATGATTAAAGTAAAGTCTCTTTCATCAAAATTCAGCAGTCTCAACCAGGGTAAATAATGGGCTAATTAGGCATCTGCTCATTCAATGTCCAAAGGGACAGGCCAGTTCCCGGCACAAAGTGAAACATTTGTTGCACCAGTGAAAAGTCATTTTCAAGCCTGTGAACCACCTACAGCAAAAGAGATCAGCTCCTTCCTTTGCCAAAGGATGCTCTACACAAGGGCCCCTTCCTCTTCCTGCTGTCAGGGCTTACAAACTGCCCTTGGGTGGGTGGACCCAGCACCTGGTCCAGAGTGAGAGGGACAGGAACCTTCAGACTGACTTTTAAAACACTAATTGCTTAAAAAGGAAAAAGTGGGGAGCTGAAATGGTCCATCTACCCAAATGTGTCACCTATATGGTTTGAAGTTTACATACAGTTCCAAGGGGACAGAATCTGACCAAATTACAAAATAGGCAGGTTTGGCAACAACAGTAATTAATTTTCCTTGCCTGGACTCAGCCATCCACGACCTGCTTATAGCCCGGTAACTTCTAGCAAAGGAGCATGCTTTGTTTGATTCAGGGCTGCTTCCCTCCGCTCCCACCAAGTTAGGCTCACCCTCCTGTTCCCTTTGGCTCCGTAGGTACAGCTTAACACAGGAACTGATGCCTCACTGTGCTGCGGGGGGACAGCAGAGTGCTCCACAGCTGGCTGTGGCCCTGGCACCGCTGCAGTGACCAAATCCATTTGAACGACAGCCAGATTTAAGAGGAGATCTCCTAAGGCTGATTGAAATAACCCCAGAACCGCAAGGATTACATGCCAGTAGGGAGGCTGCAGAGCCATCTTTATTCAGAAAAAATGCCATTTCTTCCCAAGCACCCTTATCTATCTCTCACATATACCTTTGAGATCCCTTCAAGCAAGCGGTGAAGTGCCGCTGCCAGGTGACTGAATACCGGGAGGCCGCTTGGCACCAGGCAGCCCCTCAAGCAAAATTTGTCACTAGTTTTTCTTTCTGACACACCTTTTAAAACAGATAAGTGGAGTTTTTTGTCTCAAGCTTCCTCATCGTTCGGCTGGACACTGTAGAGGAGGACTGGTCACCCCCTCCTATAATAGCACAGGAATAATCAGCAGCTCCCGTGGGCAGTGTAATGAGCTGTTTCCTACGAGGTTTGTGCTCCTAGCACAGCACCTTAATGCCTCAGCAAGGTTCTGTAGGCTCTAAAACCGGCCCTGTGCCTGCTGTGGCATTCCCTGCACTCCCGCACTGCTCCCCTGGGACAGACTAGATTTTTCATGGCAGCTTGCAGCAGACTTCAGAATGGAAAGTTTAGCTAAATGCAAGATGGTCATGAATAACACGGGGAGTTTAATAACCTGTGTGTTATTTATTTTGCTGCTAAATTCAATCCATGCACTTTATTACATTCAAGGGTGTCAACTCACAAAATATGTCAAGCCTGCTCAGTTATTGCCCAATGTACAGTAAAGCTGTTTTCACTCATATTCCATGAGGTTATTCAAAATTACTTTAAAATGCTTACTGCTATAAGAAGTTCAGGGGAAAGCTAACATCCTCCCTGTGCTCTTCTGTCTCCATTTGTCTGGCTGAGTATTTGTCCTTTTGTACCTTCAGCAAAATTTCGGTAAGGTTTTTCATACATATCTTGTCCAAGAGTTGTTTCTGAAAGCCATTACCAGATGCATTTTTAAAGATATTGAGAATGTGGAAAAAAAGTAGATCCTCTTAAAAACATCTTCCTTTTGCAAATATAATTTCTGATGTCAAACTGTTAGAGCCAAATTGGCTCTTTCCACGTTCTTAGTTTTTAAATGTAAGTCACTTTGCCTTCTGAATTTTTGTATTTCACCCTCCTCCTCTCCTTTAATTTTAATGCAAAAGGACTGAATAGCACTGTGAGAAATGCTTAGGCTACAAGATTAGTTCAGATGAGCAGAGGAAAGTTAAAATAAATGGAATTTACTGGTACTGAAATAATAAAGCTCAGAAAAATCTAAACAGCATTCACATGCTTGCTTACCAGAACTAGTTATTTTGTTTATTAAAGTGACAGTCAGCCTTTCATACAGTGAAACTGCTTCACCTGTGCATTACAACCACAACTCTGTGAGGCTGAAGAAATCTACGATGAGGTGAAATCTGCACTTAGGAAGAGATAATCCAATGTGCTCTGCCTGCAGTCTGTTCTATCATTTCCAGTCCAAAGGATAAAAATCCTAAAATACCCGATCAAGTCCCAGTGTGGTTCAAGAAGACATTGACTTTGTTATTAACAAAATTAGCCAGGGTACAGAGCCAGTGAGCCCAAGAGAGAGCTTTACTCTCTCTATAGGCTCCTGAACGAGGGTGGCAGCTGGCAGTGAGCTCCATCCAAGCCTCCATCGCAGGAGTTAGAGCAGGAAAATTCCTCTCAGCTCTTGCAGTCAGTCTCCAGCTTCCTGCAGGATGGCTCCCTACAGCTGACTGAGGGGCTGTGCTCCAATTAGCACAGACCCTTTTGGTGCTGGCCAGCCTGCAAAGCCAGATGGCAGCTTCTCCCTGGCATTTTGGGCCTGGGTACCCAGGGCAGACCACAGCTTTTGTAATAGCCTGGTAAATGGCTCCCAAGCTTTATTTCAAATGCTCCAGCCTCTCCCTGAACTGCAGCATAACTAGATCCAATCATACTTCTGAACTCCACAGGGAAGAGATGCAGATAAATTCCTTTGCAAAATACATAATCAACAGGAAAACAATGCATAAAGCATTCTATAGGTGTAATATATGTACACACACACCCACATACACTTTCCCTACTGCTCTCAGTGCACAGATATTAATGGCTCAGGTGATAAATCAATCTGCATGGCTAAAAGCAGTGGCAGTGATCATTTACAGCTTCCACTGACTTCAGTCGAAGATACTAGCGTCCTCAAAACAAGACTGCAAACTAAAACAAGGTTTTACTTGGATGAATTTCTGTGTTTCAGATCTGGCAAACTGCATTTGAAGTTATTTTCACTAACAACATAAAATCACAATGTCTGTTATGATATCAATTTTCATTGCACTCTGCTATTACAACACTGCTGAAATCAACCCTGTCCAGAATCCCACCTTATTACACAGCAGTGGTATGTCTCAGTTTGACTAACACACAACAACTGCTGAATATGTGGTTTTGCAGAGAACAATCCCCTACTTCAACAGCTGTAAATAGGCTGGTTAGGACAGAACTCTGCACCACTTTTCCGGGCAACCCACTCCAAATGACCCTTTCCAAGGGTCTTGGGAGGACAATGAGCAGTTCACTGCCTCCCTTCCTCTAATCTTGTTAGAAGGTAACCACATCACTTGGAGAATGGAATTAAGAGACTAGAACCAGGATGAGATGGGATTGAGCAATCAGCATTTTCCAGCTCTCAAGGAGAAAGAAAAAAGATGAAAAGAGTTTTCCCTTTAGATCAGCTAATCTGTCCTCCACCTTGGACTCTGAGGGAAAAACCCAACCTACTAATCTACTATTTAATCCTGTTCTCTCACGAACACCCCTTCCCAGCTACGTTCTCAGGCCTCTTGCTTTTAAAAACAGACTAAAACAGGTCAAAGTGTTCTGCCATGGTGAGACATATTCATCACTGCAGAGCTGGAATATTATTTCTTATTTCCAGGGACAGCTGGGGGTTTGTGCTAGGAAAATCAAGTACACAGACTTGAATTGTTTTCTAAACAAAGAGCCAAATCCCCCAAGCAGTATTAGGAGATTCAGCAGTTCTCATTCCTGCAGCTCTGCTTGGAGCTGCTACAAGTCAGGACTTAGGCTCAAAACCTTTTCTCCTGGCTTTTGCTTTCTAGTGAAAATTCCTTGTTGAACTCAACAGACAAGGAGATGATGAAGTAATTTGCCCAGAGCTGTCAGGCTGGACAATGTCCCACCTTCCTCACCCTTCTTACTCCTGGCTGAGGGCAGCTGTAACCACTTTGATATTTTTTTAAAAGAAAGAATGCTCAATTATTTGAAAACAAAATTCATAGGTGGTTTTGCACATGATTGTCATTGTGACTTATGTTTCCAAACAACTGAAAATTAGGCTAACCTTTAAACGCTCCTGCATCGCTTGGCAGTCAAAACAAAAATGACAAATAATACACTCTAATTTTAGCAGCATCCAATCCTGACATATGCCAGATTCTGACACGTGCCATTTTCCTGAGTCACCAACATGTGGCATCCTGCTGCTCCAGCGTGCACACACCGGGGCTGAGGGATGATGGAACGTGTCTGTGATGGCAGTAATAGTCTGGTACCCTTAGCAACATCGGGCGAACTGTGAACCCTTGCTTACATCAGGCCAGATCAATACAGCCATTATCAAGGGACATAAACAGAATAAAAAGCTGTCTCTACTGCATGAGTTAACTGCAGCAAGAGGAGAACATCCAGTTCCTGAAGGGCAGACTCACCAACCAAGCACAGGCAATAATGTTTCCATAGACTACAAGTCATCAGGGAGGATTAAATCTACTCCTGCTGAGATTTAATTCTACAGTGAATATCCTTTTTGGGAGAAGTCATAAACCACCACAAATTCCCTAGCAGAAGACCAATACTGAGATGAAGGCAGTTTATTTTCGAAAAATACAAAACAATAGATTAGCTGGACTCGGAACAGAAATAGATTTTTCTTGATGTACATCTAAGTAAACAGCCTTCAAATAGCACTCTGCTGATGGGGTCTTTTCCAGAGGTGACTACATTTCACTAGGGCATAAACTGATTCCTAACTTGCATTTAAACTGTAGAGGTTTGTGTTCAAGATATAATGAGACAGGACAGGATCCTATTTCAGAAGGTGCTATTGAAAATCCAAACCTAAATGCAAGATATTCTCACAGTTAAAAACTGAACTTTCAGGGGACAGTCCATAAATAAAAATATTTAAAGCAACAACCTATTTAAGAAAACCACATGCTAGGAGTAGCAGCATTACATTTATGCAGTGTTGTTAATTGGGCAAAAGCACCCCCATTAAATTCTACGCATAAACTCAAATAAAGGATTGCTGTCTACCTTGACCACGAGCTGGCAGTGTCCTTGTGGCCAGGAGGGCCCGTGGTGTCCTGGGGTGCATCAGGAAGAGTGCGGCCAGCAGGTGAAGGGAGGTGATACTTCCCCTCTACCTCACCCTGATGAGGCACATTTGGAGTGCTGTGTCCAGTTCTGGCTCCTCAGCACGATACACACAGGGAGCTGCTGGAGGGACACAGGGACGATGAGGGGTCTGGAACATCTCTGGTGAGGAGAGACTCTGGGAGCTGGGCCTCTCTAGTCTGGAGAAGAGAAGACTGAAAGGAGATCCAGTCTCTTTCCAGTGTGACAGGACAAGGGGCAATGGCCATAAGCTAACATACAACAAGTTCAGCCTCAACGCAAAGAACAGCCACATGGAGGGTGGCAGAGCACTGGGACAGGCTGCTAGGGAGGTTATGGATCTCCGTCCCTGGAGACATTCCACACCCACCTAGAGACATTCCAAACCCACCTAGAGACATTCCACACCCACCTAGAGACATTCCACACCCACCTGGACACGTTCCTGTGTAACCTGCTCTAGGTGACCCTGCCTTGGAGTGGGGTTGGATGATATCTGGAGGTCGTTCCCAGGACACCACAAGTGTCCTGTGGTTCTACAGACCAGACAAGCACCAGGATGAAGGAGGGAGCAAAGCTGCACTGTTTCTACAAACTTTGCATGCACGTTATTTTGCTGAGCTCCCTTTTCAGCAGTATCAAATGCTTTGTTGATTTTTCCTCCCCACTCATATGCTCCGTGGTGTGTGTTAACTTAAGTTTTGCTATTTATGCTCAGGCAACACTCTGTTTCTCCCAGATGTACATTTCTGTGAATCAAGGATTATCAGTCTTCATAATGTGATCCTTCCTAGGTTTTGAGAAATAATGAAATAATTATCAGCACTGTCTCCAAAGAAGTCACCCTGGAACATGAACAAGCCTCACAGAAATGAAGGAGGCAGCTCACATGTTGGAGTTTGGGCATGCTCAGGCAGATTCACCACATGAAGTATGGTCAAGTTCTGCAGCTCAGGCCATCACAATGACCCAGCTCAGTAATCCAGCTCCACACTACAGTTTCCTACATGTCAGTTCCCAGAAGGCAGTAGACTGAAGAGAAAAAGAAATAATTCATTTTTTTTTTAAAAAAAGAAAAGAATTCCTTTAAAGAAAACCATCTTACCAGCACAGGGATGGAGTTTTGAAGATATTTGGAGGAAGATTTGATATTCCAGATGCTCTTGTGAGATAAATCCTCTAAGCTCCTTTAGATCAGTCATTTTCTCTAACAGCTAAGCCACCAGAAGTTGGGGAAGCTCAGACTTTGATGCCCATTTAGGAAAACCATGATGGATGATATTTAGTACTTTGTAAGTCAGACTAGATTATCATGGTGATTCCTGTCTGCTTTTAAAAACCTATTGATCCACTGGTGTCAGCACTGCAGAAGACAGCAAGTAGAAGCTTTCAAAATACTTCTAAGATGGGGACTATTCTTAACTTTGATGTGGTAAAATTCCAACATCATGATGTATCTCCTGACAAGAAGAAAATTAAACTGCTGGTAATTAATACATTAATTTTAATTGGATTTTTCACAAGGCATAGAGTAATCAGATTCTGAAAAGATGACTGAATGCATCCACATAGGAAACATCGATCTGTCTTGTAACACTAACTTGAAAGATTTAAGCTACTAATTCAGTTCTCTTGTCTGAGGAGCCTTTCCAGCAGTTCTGCATATAGTGGTCCTCTGGGTTTGGGAGAGTTTCTAAGCATAAACCAGTGAAGGAAGTCAGCAGAAAAGCTTTAACAAGAATGGGAATTAAGTCTTGTTCCAGTGCAGCTTGAGCAATGCTACGAATAGGTCACATACATCATGGAAACCAGCCATGAAATATAAGAACTTGCAGCCATCCAGAGACTGATTAATGATTCAAATAAGCAATTTCTTTTCATAATTGCACTTAGGGAACATTAGAGACACAGACCCCATTCAGCAGCTTAAACTGGGCTCTAGATCAAGAAAACATATGCAAAACTGCAGGGTTGCTGCCTGCAAAAGCCAGCTAGTAATGCTTCCAGCATTAAGCTATTTTTTGATGCCTATGAAGCTAAAAGAGCAGTTTCTTCAGGTTTAAGGAAAATAACAACTCTGGAAGCAGCTCTGCTTCATTATAATCCTCACAGGATGAGTTTGCAAAAGGAAAAGATCCTGGCAACCTGAAATCATAAAGGATATCTACTCTGCTTTGCAGAAGAGAAACAGAATTATCCGTTCAGCTCTAGTCACCCAGTCTGTAACTAAAGCCTATCTGCCTAAATATCCCCTCTGGATCCTTTAGTTACCCTCCTTTCAGCTCTTAGGCAGTGGCTCTGTTTTTCTCACAGGATTCCTGTGCTCAGGCCTGCGCTCTGGCTGACACAATAAACCAGGCACAGGCTGAAAAAGAGCAGTGGAGAATCCTGTCTACAGGATTATTTGGGTTTACTATTTTGGAATGACATATGCCAAGAAATCAGTGGTCCTATCCCATACCTCTGCACATTGTCACAAAGACAATATAATGGCCTCCCCTGAGGATAATGATCTTTTATTTAGGGAAATCGTATGGTTTGTAGACTTTTCCCATTAAACCCCAGTTTCACTTTTTTTTTTTCTCTCTTTTGTATAGCATTGCAAAATAACTGCACCAAAATTCAAGTCTCCCCAAGCACCAGGATTACAGGAATGCAGAGGTACATAGGACAGAACAGAGCTCACTTTTAGGCAGAACAACCACTACTGATTGTCCACAAACCTGATTGTGCCAATCCAGCCATCCAAGAGCCACCCCTTCTGCTTTAACCTGGGAACAGTACCAGAGGCTGCCAGAGAGCAGGAGCTGTTTCCTTTGCCGTGCAAGAGCTCATGAACCAACCGCCACACAGAGATCCCTGGCTGTGGGCAGCACAGGGAGTTTAAGGAAGCAATGCAAGCAAAACACGAATATGTCACAAATAAACACAAAAACCTCATATCATCTAATGACAGCTTGGATTCTTAACTTCTTTAAAATCATTTGGTTTTAATGAAGGTAAAGTTAAGTTTTGGTTAGAAATTTGCCAGCACTTTTCTGAAATTCAAAACAGGCAACAGGTTGATTGCCTTCATCTTAACGCTTGTCAGCCCCCCCAAAAAAGGCTAGCAGATGTATAAATTCCCCTTCCAAAAATGAAAACTACCATTAAACCACTGCTATCCATGTTATCTGACTTGTCCCCCATAAAGAGCAGCTCTAATTTGGGAATTCCCTTTAGGCTCCTCACTGTGAACACCAAAGCAAATAACTCATTTAGCTTTTCTGCAAAGACCTTATTTTCCTTGAGCACTTCTTTTACATCTTGATCATCTATCAACCTTATAGACCTTCAGGCAGGCTTCTTGCCTCTGATGTGTTTGAAAAAGTTTTTATTATTAGTTTTTATGCCTTTAGCAAGTTATTCTTCAAAATTGTTTTTGTCCGCTATTATTATGGGTTTGCATTTAACTTGCCAGTGTGTACTGGGTTTTTTTTCCCTTAGTTCATTTTGGCAAGTCTTCAAAGGGTGTCCTTTAATGCTAATGACCTTCCTCAGTCTAATAATCCCCTTTGCTAACTTCTCATGCAACCTTTTATAAAGTTGTGAAGTTTTTCAAATAGGGGTAACACACTCTCTAATGGTAAAGTTGCAAAAATGCATTCCTGCAATGGTGATTTTACATAGCTGCCATGTCACCCCAAAGTGCTATTTTGTTCTGTTTTGCCCTCTTAGTGACTGCTTTTAGATTTCTTTTCCATTTTACGTTGGCCCCCTTTAAGAAGTACGTGTCATTCTAAGGTCTTTTTGATTCCTGATTCCACCAGGAATGATGAATTTGAGCATGTTTATATTTATTATTACAGAATGTTTCTATGACAGATACATCTTCAATCAAGACTTAATCCTTGCTAAGGGATAAATAAAAAAAAAATTGCTCTTCTCTTTCAGGCTCTTTGATTTCTTGCTTCCAGAAGACATGATTTTTAAATTGTGTAAGTGTGGTTTCTACATCACCTTTAATCCTGACCCTTAATCAGGCTCTGTCATTACATGCTTTGAGTCCTCGTTGCTTCTGTGGTAATTCTGAGCATGACACTAAAGGTGCTTAGAGCTACCATCCCATCATGACATTTTAATGCCCAGAGATTGTGAGATTTTTCAGTACTTGTTGATACAATTCCACTCCCTGCCTTTTTTTTTTTTCTTTTCTTCTTTTCTCTTTTTTGCTTCTGATCTTTCTTTGAACTGTAATGTAACTCCTCCACTGGCTTGGTTTCCTCTGTTATTGGTGTATAATTTTACTCTGCTATTCCAGTGCTCCCTGATTGAGATGCTATTATGTCAATATCCTCATTTAAAATCAGCATTTCACTTTACCCATCTTCATCGCACGCACTGGGCTAATGGTCCACTGGCTCTATTACAGCTATCTTGCACCAGTAGAATAGCATGAACAGACACAGTTAGGTCAAACACTTGGCCAGCTGTCTCTAAATCATTTTTGAATACTAAGAGCTCTTTTGTATCAAATAAAAAAGCCCTGGCAGTGACTTTGCCCCTGTGTCTTAAAAGGCAAATGCAATCCCAGGAAAACTGAAGAAAGGGCATGGTCCCAATGCCTTCTGAAGTGGGAAAAATAGAGTGGATCAGCTCACTCCAGGCATTTCCACGTGCATCCTGTGAGCAGCCCCGACTCCAAGCAGCTCTGGCAAGAGGCAGCTGCAATTGAGTGCTGCAGCGTGCAGGTCTCCTTCTCCTCAGCGCTCAGCAGTTCAGATGCGAGCACTGAAGCAGACTTGTCAGTGACCTTGACTCTGACCCACTTTACAGAAGCACTTGGGGAAGGAGCAGAAGCGAAGGGGGAGTTTTTCATAAGTGGTTAAGAAAAAAACCCTCAAACTCTCGTGTCTCACTGAAAAACTGAGAAGGGGAGGAGAAACATGAAACTAGAATTACTGAGGAGGAGCTTAGTCGTATCTCCCAGAGTCGAGGAAGCTCTCAATGCAGCACTGAACATGTCAGCCACTCCCTGATTAATGTTGCTTAAAATTAAAAAATCCAAAACCCCTTTCTCCCCAGTGCAGATGCTACAGAGGAATTCGATAGCATCACATCTGCAAGAATTAGAGAATGTAGAAGCAGGAAGAAGATGCAAGAGAGGGAGAAAAGAATCCATACTGAACCCCTCTGGTACACTCAGTCCAAGAAAAAAAAATGTGTATTATATAAAGAGAATATTTTCCTCCATTGGCAAGGGGTAAATTCTTTGAAGAGACGGCTCTGATTCATCAGCAGGGTGCTGGCAGACGCCCCTAGAAAAACAGAGAACATGGCTGTACATCTTCAAAAAACTATTTTAGGAGACACTATTTCCTCAGAGGGATATTTGAGTTGTGTTCAGCCCCCTAGGCACATCCCAGCAAAATACAACCATGTTTTGATGGTAGAGAGGATACTAAAGCTTTGATGGATAATATTTTGATCCAAGGTAAAGGAGAGGAGTTTGACTAAAGGCCCTAAAGAGCCGTGGAAAAGGACTGAGATGCTGAGCTAAAACTAAGAAAGCAACAACATAAGTTCCATGTAACAGCAATAAAACACCTGGAAGGAAAGATAAGGTGCACAGTAGATCACTGCAAAGTGGAGGTCATAACTAATGTGTCTGCCCCAAACAAAAAGCAGCAGCACAGACATTCCTCAGAATGGCAAACTCCTGAAAAAACCCCAAACTGGTTCAGATGTTTAGAGCAGCAAAGTGCAGATTCTGCTGCACACAGACACCCCACGCCACAGGATGCAAGTATCAACACAACAGGTGAGAACATTGAAGAGTTGATAAAGGGGAACTTATCTAGAAATATGATAGCGACCCACACACTAACCTGTCCACAGTGCTTCATGCAGGTGTCTGAGTGTCATGGAGAACAACAGCTTGGAAGTGTCAGGTACAAATGAAAACTGGCCATTATTGTGATGAAAAAAATAAAATTTTAGTCTCTGGGATCAAAACATTTCATTCTTCTTTGTGTTATTGGTTTTTACCTGAAACTGTTCCTATTCCAGATAAAAATGTTACCAAATGGGGATAGGAAAAAAAAACAGTCAAAGAAATCACAACCTGTGTCAGAGATTACCACTATGGTGATATGATTAGCACAATGACTGAGCACAGAGAAATTTGATAGCTGTGACACATTTCAGACACATTTCCTGGAGAATCTGGAGCATTTGACAAAATTATGGTGGAACATCACCCCGAACTAGATTGTGAACATGCAAGTGTGATCAAAACAAAACAAAATCAGCCAAAAAGTGTGACTAGTTTAGATGAAATGTGACTTATAATTCCCAAATTATAAATTTTCCTTAGCAAAAAATAAGACTATTAGCAGGGGGTGGCCTGAATACCTCACCCCTTCCTTGACTACCACTTTAACAAGGAATTCACAGGTGCAGGTGGAAATTCATCTAACAGTATCAGTGATTCCTAAAAGTTACCAGAGAAATTATATGTTCACTTTTATACATACATTTATACCTATGAAGATTTGTCCAGAGAAATTATGTATTCCCTTTCATATATACATTTACATATATATGAAGATTTACATGTTGAAAACAAGTCAAAGGGAAGGGACAAAAATCATAGATTAATTGGAGATGAGAAGGAAATCTGTTGAGTTTATTGAGTATATTCAACTGCCTCAAAAGGGAATTAACTCCATCTAAATTTTTTCCAATAAATACCCACCATAAAACCCTCCAGTGGTAAAGATTCGGCATGTCGTGCAAATAATCTGTTCTAGTGTAAAACCAGCTCTGCTACTTGCAAGTTTCTTTGACTATTGCGTGTGTTTAAAGGAATGTGGGAAGAAAGTTGCTAAGAACAGAACTGCTTTACCTGGTATGGAACATATTACCAGATCAAGAGAGAATGTTTACTCCAGGAAGCAGAATTGTTAAAATTGCATGAAAGGAACTGAGGAGTTCCTCTGAACTGTTACTCTCACAAGATTGCTTATCAGAAAATGCCATAGTTAACAAACTGATCATGCACACCACCTTTGCTTCTGTCAGCAGACTCCAAATATATCCATATTTAACAGTGAGTTTAATGGGAATACTTTTAAACAGCTTATATGAAGTATAATGTTAACTAGAGCGTTAGTAACTCTGATTATGCTGGTCCAACAGGAAAGTGTGAAATAGAGTCAAAATCCTCAGCACAAGCTATGGAATCAGACAACAATGGGTACCTCACACTGCTAAATTACAGCTCTGAGAGAAAGGCTGTCCTCACTGCTGTTCAACAAGGAACTGAAATAGGAGTGGTATTTTCAAAATACTGAAAAGTTACACTTCAGTCGACAGGGACTTGCAGGAGAGAAGTGGTACACAGCACTTCTGAAATATCAACAGTGTGGCACAAACACGAACATCACCACAGAAAGGGGCCATAGGGCCAGCACAGCTGAACCCAGACTGCAGGAGCAGAGGTGATCCCTCTTCTAATTTCAGGAGGAGAGAAATCAGAGGCAGCATGTTGGCCATTCTGCCTAAGAAAACTCAGAATAACATGTACTGTATTACCCTGAGAATTGCTGGCAATGGCTGTTTGGATGCTGGAGTGAGAACCATCAGGTACAAATGACAACCCAGGATGTCTCAGGGGCCCTCTGAGCATCACTTCCTGGGTTGTTAAAATTCAATATTGAGTTAAAAATGATTATTCACTACTATTGTGTTGTTTAGCTGGGGAAAGAAGTCTAAGAGCTCTGCTAAAATGGAGCCAGGTAGTGTGTGATGCTAGAGATCTCATTACCCTGTGGTAATCTGCTATGACTCCTCACACCAGATGATGCAGATCCCAGCTGATCTGTTTGGCTCCAAGCAAGTTCTGAGCAACACCAAACCCCAACCCACAGCCTTTCCAAACATTTATTAACATCCAAACTGGCTTCAGCTAGAATGAGAATGAGGTTATAATTTTCCAGTGAAATATATTTCAGTTTGCTGCTCCAATTTATAACAGGAGCAGGGGAGATGATGAGGGAAAAGAAGAATTTTTGAAGAGAAAACAATTGCTTGCAGTCATTCAAATGTTAGATTAGAAAATGCTACTTGAGGGCTTATAGCATAAGAAGCCTAAGTGTACAATTTTGATGTGAAACCCTTGCAAAATCTGTTGTTATACTTTACTTGTCAACTATCCAGTATCACACTGATGATAATACTAACAACATCATTTCATGAGATGAGTGGAAGCAGAGCCTCTAAGATTGACACAATTTGCAGGACTGACAAAAATAAAATTTATGTCACTCTCCAGTAAAACACATACATCTTGGAGACCAGCTGCATTTTTCTAAACATGGAGTTGTCTGGTGAAGAACGTGGCACTGCCCAAGGCAGAGAGGATGTGAGGTCACTAAAGCAGAGCTGCCACTGGGGATAGTGGCAACCTGCAAAATATCAGTTACAGGATTCAAAGTCTACATTTTGTGACCTAATTTTCCATAAAACCAGAATGCTCCTCTCAAAATATGGCAGGGATACCAGGAAGAAAAAATTCCTGATTTGTTTCACTGCAAAGTTCAGGATAACGGAGAAAGTGGGGGGTGGGATGTGCTGCATGTGGAGAACTCCCACAACACCACACTTGGACCATGGCTCCTGCATGGTCACAATTCCTCTCCTTGAGAGTACCCTCCAAATGGTGCTGCTGGAGGCCTGGATGAGATGTAGGATGAACAACAGCGCTGGCAGTGGGTGGCCTGAACAGTGTCTGGAACAGAGCAGCATGAAGAGGGGCAGTGATGGAGGGTCTTCCTCAAGCATCAACACCAAACTGCATGTCTGAAAGACCCGGGAAGTGGTCTGAAGGGGTAAGAACACCTGCAACCTCCTGACAGCGAGGAAATCATGGAACCAGAATGGGAGGATCTGAAAATGGAAAGGAAAGCTGTGAGCACAAGGGAGGGGAAGAGACTGCACTCCTTGGGAATGGGGAAACCTAGAGAAAGCTGGACAGTGCAGACACCTCTGACAAGTTACAGACAGTGAGACAACGTGTGTCCCTTCACCTGGGAGCTCACCTGCTTCACACACCACTCAGCCTCCAACCTCACCTGTTTTCTGTTATCAGGGCTTAGCAGCAGCAAGCTGCACCTCAGAGATTAGGCCTTTTCCTCAGAACAAGCTCTGTCTGCTGCCTTCCTGCAGCAGTGAGGTGCAGGATGTTGTGAGGGGAGCCAGCCCTAGGAGGACACCCATCAGCCTCTAAAGAAGGGCCTGGGGAGAGATGATAGCACAGACCAGAGGACTGTATGTTCAGCACCTTTGGAAGAAAGTAAATATATTCTCTTTCTGAGGAGGAACACAGTCATCCTCTGAAGAATCCAGCTACGCTGACTTACCAGGCTAACTCCCCTGGACTCTTACTGCTTGCTCCCTCAAGCCTACCTGGATCAAAAGCTAGGCCTCCTCAGAGACAGGAAGATTGCAAAATAATGATTTTGTTCAAGTCTGAGCCTGCATGTGGGATCTTAAAAAACCTCCTCAAAGCCATAAAAGGTGTCACTCACCCTTAAAAACCACCCCCTCCCCATGCCTACAGTATTACGTTTACTCATCTTTCTTATTACTAATTCTGTTGTCAGCAGATCCCCCCGAAGCCCACAGGCTCCTTCCCTCCCTCTTTCCTGTCCACAGCAATAGCAGATTGCCATCCTCTATCAGCTAATTCATCAGCCCTTGTGGCAGATGTCTGTGTGGTGGATCTAAAGGTTCCAGCCCAGCAGATGACTCAGAGTTTACCATGCTGGGGCTTTCGTTTTGCATTAATCAGTGAAAACTTTCACCCAGAATAGTATTAAAAGTATTCAAGGGTTGCAACATTGAGCACTCCAAAGTCAGGAATGGATACAGAAAAGTCACTTTTGCAGAAATAATTTAAATTTTAGTATATGTGTGCATGACGAAGGAGATGTTAATTAAAGAGCACATCACAGGAAAGTGGGGTTTTTTTGTTTTGGTTGGGTCTCTGGCTCACTTAGGGCACAAGGTGAACAGCATCTTCCAAAGAAATCAATTGCTTGTAGGACTCCAGTTCAACAGGAGGTGGAAAACAGGCAGAATAGAAGAAACATGGAAGAAAGAACACAAAGTCCAGTGTTGCAGTGAGAGTGCCTGCATTTTCATTTGGAAGAGGCAAATTGCTTGAAACAGATTCATTCCAAGTGGTCAGTCCCTGCCTATTCCTTGTCTCCTAGGTTCTAAGAGAGCCAAATGACAGAAATAGTCTATCCCAGTCCTCCCTGCAGAAGGAAGAGGTAGAAACAAGACAGTGAAGGGATCAGCCTTTGCAGAGTGACACGGAACAAATCTGATTCCAGGCATCTTAAACCATCTATCACAAATGAGTAGGTACTCAAGATCATAACTGTGTCCTATCTACACAAGGATGACACATTTGTCTCTCATAGGGGTCCCCCCCCAAAATAATCCACACTTTTGCAATGCTTCCAGGGAATAGCAATGAGAAGAACAAAGGAGACTACGAGGAGATTAACAGTTCTGTCCTCGGAGCAGGATCTGAGCAGTGCACAGTAAACACAGGACACGGCTGCACGATGAGCACTGAAGCTAAAACAAAACACTAAATAGCTGCTTATGCTGTGGAAGTTTTCCATTTGGAGAACTCGGTGAGGCAGGGTCTAGATGGGAGAACAACATGAGCCCCTGTGAGTAAAGGCCATACCCCAGTGCTCAGACCGAGGGGGCTGAGCTGACGCTGAACACGACCTGAGTTCCCTCACTAAATCCGTTTCTAAAGGGTGCATTTGCTTGTTGGGAGAAGTGCTGGATGCCCATATGAAACCCGCCTGACAACCAAACAGTTTTGCTGCTCTCACTGTGGCTTCATGTCACCCCAGAGGCTGGGGTAAAAGGTTTGGTCTCTGCAGACCATCCACGTCTGGAGCTTGCCAGTACTGACCACTTGGTGCTCAGTCCGAAACATTTAAGCACCTGCTTGCTAGACCATAAGCACAGAAGCACAGCTGCGGAATTCAGTCAGATTATTCATGTGTTTCAGCCCAGCTGTATTCGATTCCTTACCTAGAATACAGACATTCCTACTCTGAACAGCTCTGCACAAAGTGTGTTTTCATGCACAAGCAGGAATTTCTGGCCCCACACCTCAGCTGTTGGAATGGCTCCTACGACCATGATTTAACATGCTCCAAACAAGAGTCAGCTGAGTTAGTTAAACAATACATTCATATTCTGAGATAATTCTGCTCACAGACAGGGAAAGCACCAGCAGATATCATCTGTGGAGTGGCGGGAAGGCGTCGCTCGCTCATGTCAGGGCAGGGAAAGGTTCTTGAGAACAGAAATATCCCCAGCCAACAGCACATGATCTAGAATTGTCTGTCATTTCAGTCTCATCTGCAAGACTGACACCACGAGAAACAGCTGAGAACATCCCCTCATTAGGTCAACACAATGACTGGGATCATCAGAGTTACTGTGTCAAAATCGGTGACATGGAGATCAAAAGGTCCCTATCATTGTCTCATTCCTTCACCCACCCATTCCTTCCTGAGGGTGATATGGCCCTTATGGAATTTGAAACACTTTGAAAATAAAATAAGCACACTTTGTAAAACCCAGAAGAGCGAACCACAAGTGCTTTGGATTATTTTTATACAGTAAATGCAGCAAACACTCAGCCTTGGAACACTCAGTGCTGGAATCACTGTAGCTGTGGCATTGTGTGTGTGCCTCATACCCACTTCACTTACTTCTGTGTCACTCATCCTCCCTGCTCCAGAATGAACTTTTTTTTCAAAGGAAAGAGCTTATCTCCCATACTGCAGAGCAGAAGAAAAATCCTCCTATGCAGCAATATTTAAAACATGGTTTTATGGTCTTATGGCAGCTAATTTTCCTTAAGTGATTTAAGGGAATGAATACATCTAAAAGTCCTGCACTCACTGTTCTGCAATGGCAACATGAAGCCAAACTTCCTCTGCTTTAAACAATCCAGGCTTCTGTGGACAGCCCTTCATGGCAGATCTCGTCTGCAGCGGGAGGGATGAAGGTTATTTTTTATCATTTCTCAGGGAACTGGGCTTTGCATTTTGTTTCATTTCATATTCCCCAGTGTGGGAAGACATCAGGTGAGAGGAGAGGGTGGCAGGACAGACCTGTTCAAATGCAAAATGCCTGATGTGACACTGTTTGACACCAGCCCTCCTGCAGCAGGTCACCTGTGCACGCAGCCAACCACCCATCACGCATTACTCATCTGAAAGTAACGCTCCACCCCTGAAAAGCACCTAAAATTTTCTGCTGCCTGAAGGGATTGAAAGTAGGTTTTATTCTGGGACTCTGTCAGAACTCAAGAAAAGCAGCAGGATGGTTCATGGACAGTCCCATGCCCTCTCTCTGAGGAGATGGCATGTCATCCCCTTTGTCTCAGCACTTTGGATATGGCCTTTTCATCAAATATTACTGGGATCAGAGGCATGGAGAACCTGGTATTGCCTGAAAATAACAGTAATCCCACATACTGCACTGCACTGCTGAGCATCCCTGGAACTGCCAGAAAGGCTGATGCTGACAAGGGGATGGTGAAAGCAGACAAGAAGGTTGTTTTGGTGGGTAGCTAATTCACTGAGAAATGAAATTCTGAAGAGTGACCTGAATTTTGCTGGTACTTTAATAAAAAAAAAATTCTAAATAGTATCTTTTTAATTAAATAACCTTGAAAATGAAATGTTCGAAAGGCTCTCTTTCTTTCCCTCAGAAAGAAATGAACTGGAACTGGTTCATCCCAGGTTGATCACTGGGGAGGCGTAGGAGACAGAGAGATGGAGGAAAAAAAAGATTTCCATTTCAGACCAGCTCTCACCAAACAGTTCTTTTGATTTTTCATTTTAACCACCAAAGCAAATTAATTCATTCTTCACACACAGGGCAGCTGGAAGCTACCAGAATTTTCAAAACTTCCTTGGAATGGGATGAAGCTGAAAAGAACTTCCCCCTACCTCCAGGAATAGCTTTATTTTACTGACAGTGACTTTTAATAGTGGCAGAGTTTGTTGCCTTACTGGCTACAAGCATTTCCCTACACCCAACTTTCTTGTAATGTTTAAAGACCTCTTCATTCTTGGAAATAAACTGTTTTCTGAACAGTCTGCATGTTCCCTCCATCATTTAGAAGGAAAACTGTCTTGCTTTTTGGGGTAGAAAACAGAGGGAAGACCAGGCTGGCTCCAAAGCTCCTTTCTGTGCCTCTCCATCATTTTCATCATCACTTTAATGGAGCTTAGGAGCCTTGGCCAGAGGCACAATGCACAGTGCACGGTGCTGCAGAAACTGAATAGAAAGACAAATTCTGTGCCAAACAATTAGCAGTCTAAAAAATATTTTTCATGCAATTGGATTCCACTCCATATGTAAGGATCTTATCTGTTAACCTATCTTCCTTGTACAGGTATTACTACTAGCTGGAAGATAAAAAGTCCAATTAAGATGTATTGGGAAAACCACGAGTTAAATTAAAGGAGGTCTTATCCTATACATGATGTAGCCGGGGGTAAGAATCCTCTTTCTTTATTAGCAAGGCAAGCCAGGTCCTTTTTCACAGAAACAAAAAGGAAAGAAAGAAAAAAAAAAAAAAGAGGAAAAATTAGCAAAACTTCAGGGAATTAAAGATTCAAATTCCCTCTCCGTTGTGAGCAGCAAAAAGAAAGGACAAATACCAGGAATTCCATAATGAAAAAAAAATAATCTATAAAATCTCCTCTTATTTTTTGGTAGTGATTTTTTCCCACTCATCTCCATTTTTTTTTTCAGCAGTTTTTCTTAGGTGCCACGTTCAATAATCCTTCTGCGCTTTGATGTCAAACATTCAATAGCTGTCTGCCTCCCTCCCACTCCTCTTCTCCATATTCTCCGCAATCCATCTCCTCTGATTAGCTGAGATTTCACCTTCAAGAACACCTCTGCTTCTTGGAGTGAGCATGAGTGTGTGCGCGTGTGTTTATATAATATTTGCAAATATTCTCCCCCTCCTGCACTGCACACCACCCTGCCAGAGCCCCAGATTAAGCATCACTGCCATTCCCTAACTCAATTTGGGGGGCCTGCTGTTTTGAATCCAGCTCAGAGCTCGAGAGCAGCTCGATTGAATTTAGGCCCTGCTTTCAGAATTATTTCATCGTTAATCCAAGCTGAACTTCATTTCACTTCCCTTCCCCACCTCTGATGCTTCCTGGTAAAAAGGCACAGCTGTTCCCTGATCTCCTGCAGTGTGGGGAGATGTTTGCTGACTTCTCCCTTGTTCTGGTTTGCCACTGGGTTAAGCCAGAGTTGCTGGCACCTCACACCTCCCTGCAGCGAGAGAGGGTGGGTCCCTCAGCACGCGGGTGGTTGAGCAGCACCGCTCCCCACTCACCGGGTTGTTGTACATGTCGATGATGAGCTCCTTCACTCCGTGCAGGGTGGGATGGGCCCACGGAGAGGGATTTGCCCAGTGCCGGTTCAGATCGAACCCCATCAGGGAGCACCTGCACACACACACAGAAAACAGACACAAAGGACTGAGATGGGCTGCAGATCCTCTGCTGAATTAGGGCTGTATTCTGCAGCTGAAGTAGTTAAACATGGTATTCTCGTGGGGGAGACAAAGCAAATGCTCCCCTGAGGGAAGACTGCAGCAATGGCCCCTTTCAGAAATAACGGGACCAGCAGAATATCGACAGAAGCAATTTTGCTCATCCAGCCTTCTTCCTCTCCATGAGCTGTGCTCACGGTATCCTTTGCCTTTTCCCAGCTTGGTGCCTGGCCCTGGAACAGCCTTGCCTGACCTTGGAGGTTCCCTTCTCTTTGCTCTGGCTGAGGGTCTGCAGCTCTGAGGGTGATTCACACACTGCACCACCAAACTGGACCTTCAGCTCGTCCTCAGTCAGGCTTTGACTCAGCAAGGCTGTTCAGAGCGCTGCAATCAATGGCCATTAAGTTTGTGCTTAAGGGATTTAAAGCATGAATGTCACTGTGCCACCAACCCGGGCCCTCGATCTCTTCCCCTCCTGCACTGCCTACACAAAGTTAGCCAACCAAATCACCGCGTTAAAATGCTTATTGGCCATCAAAGCTTGCAGGCGTTGAAGCATGGATGCCACCTTGGCTTCTCCTTCCTGCCCTGACTCAGATCCCTCTCAGGATTCACCGTCCTGAACTGGATTCTGCTGCTCCCAGCCCTACAGAATAACATCCAAATTCTTCATGAAACCCCACTGAAACTGAGGGGGATGTCGACAGAGTGAACACTAAAATTGAAAATTCAGAATTTAAATTGAAAAGCTGGAGGTCCACAAGGAGGAGGAGGGAGAAATCATGTCCCTTGCCCAGTGCAGAGATCACCTAGAAAATCTGTGGCTACTGATACATGCAGGAGGAGAACTCTGTCATCTCAAGCTGAGCTTGGCATCAGTTGGGTAGATTTTTGCTCAGGAATTCTGTAGAAGGCCACACAAATAATAAAAGCCCAGGTAGAGATGCAACTTCCTCTATAGTTAATACAAACAAACAAACAAAAAAATCAACCTCACTTCTAAGCCTTAAAGCTTCTTGAGAAAAGAAGAGCTTTCATTGATCCCATGTCTATTACAAGAATGTCTGTTCAGCCTTAATCTTTTAAACACACCTATGCAAACAATAGAGATTCACTGCAGCAGTGCTATCCTTTGACAAAAAATTCTAAGAATCTGAAGACCCAAAACAGGTTTAATTGGCAAAGAGAAAGGAAAATAAAGCTAAGAAAGGTGAAATGCTAAAAAAAATGAGGGGATGAAACCAGAGGATGAAATTCATTTTCAAACCTGATGAATAAATATTTTCCTATGAACCAAAAGATACAAACTTAATGGGACATTCTTTTGGAAAAATTCTTACGGGTATCTAAGCAATCAGGAGCTGTTGTGCTCCTTGGGCTTACACAACCCAACCATGCGCTCTCAGGGAGCTCAAACTGCAACCCTGCAGCTCCATCACTGCTGACGTGGGGGCTGCTGGGTGCAGAAGCCACCTCCTTGTCACAGTGGCCACTTCTCTGCTTGTACAGAAAACAGATTTTATTCTGGACACTCCAACAGCTACAATTCCACAGACAACTCCGAAAGTTGCTGCCATCCCACTCTACAGCACATTGTTTCAGAGTTCTCTCTCTCTCTTCTTTTTGTCTTCATGTAAACTCTCTGCACTCGGCTCTACTAAATCCTGTCTTCTTTTGAACTCATAGACATTAATAAAAACCAGAAGTACTTCCAGAGACGTAGGTGGAATTACACCGGGATAAAACTGGCAGAAGAGCAGAATGAGAGGAACGAGTTTTTCATTTAATAAAAGCAGAAACTGTCGTGAGTTTTACTGCATTTTGGCACAGCTCCCAAGAAAACAACATTCTTACTGTACAAAAACTTTCTTAAGAGCTCAGAATCTGAACTATAGCTCTTTAAATAGTTAATGTGTCATATTTATATATTCTTTTAATAATATTTTACACTAGAGAAAATGAATATACTTTGATTCCATTATGTTCATCTCCAAAGCACATTGAAGTGGCCAAGCTAGAGAGGAGAAAAGCAAATTTTAAATTCAAATATATACTGTTAATATTAAATTTGGGGTTTGGGACTTTTTAGATAACTTTATCTAAGTCATCCCCATAGGGAAAAGAGGTAAGCAATACCTAATTTTTGTAAGATCCTAAACAAGGCATTGGAATTTGCAGTATTTGGATGTGTCAGGAATGCCTGGTAAGTGATGAATCTTGTAGTTCATTTAAAACAACAAGAACAGTAGAAAATAGTTGACTTTACTTGAAAAGACTTCATAAACAGAAGGAAGCAATGCTTAGCAAACAAGTTATTCATTTGGGAAGCTCCTCTGAGCTCTGTTTAATAGGAATCCAAATTAATTTCCAAATATCATTTAGCTAGTCTTTGATGTGGTATATCACATATTTATCAATGTAACAACAATTAATTAAGTTTCTGATGTAGGCATTACTATTTCTTCCCAGTCTGGAAACAGGGTAATATTTTCTCCCCCCTTCCAGTTTTCAAGTCTTTTTTCTTTCCTTTTTGCCTAAAGACAAATTTGTATCTACCACATTCTCTCTTTATTCATCGGCTGCAAACTTGTGGCCTCTCTAAGGAAACATCAAGTTGTGTTCCCTGGTACTTCAGATTTGATTATTGACTCTGTTACGTGTAGAACTGTCTCCCCAAGCTCACGTATATCAGGACAGGACCAAAGCCTACAGCAAGAGTCTCCCATGTGCCTCTTACAGATCCTGCCTTCGTTTTATTATCTCGCTCCCAGCTGATGGGATCTCCCTCGTGGCTAATGCCTCCAGTGCAAGAGCTTGAACAGGATGACTTAAAAATGGCATCTTGTACTGCTTTTTAATTCCTCCTCCCAGCCCTACATCAGCTAATTTCTGGCACACGTTGCTGCTGGTTCCACTGCTTAACTGCCTGCTGCTTCAAACACTGGGTAGGCAAAGCAGAAATACAGATGTGTTCTGGAAACAGCAGCTCTGTGGTGGGAAACAAGTGTGTTCTAATATCATACATAACCTTTCAATATCTGAGCCCAGCTCTTTTACTCAGACTGCAAGTGTTGTCACTGGCTTCAATGCAGCTCCTCCAGTGGCTGTAAGTGTTCCCCTGATTTAGAGAGCGCCTCCAAATCTGCCCTAGACAGATGAGATTTTGTGCTGTAAATAAACTAATGTGTTCAGCACAAAATTAACAAGGAGAGAAAAAAACCCCTAAATCAAAGAACTGTTTAAGAATGATCTTGGAAAAGGGACACAGAAGACAGAAAATCAGGAGGCATTACAGACTCCAAGAGCTGCAAGGGAAGACAAAAGCAGCTTCAGAATTAGTGAGGGCTGGGGCAAGGGCACTGGAGAATATCCCATTCCATGAGGCTTAATGACCATGCCCATGAGTGCTCCTATGAATGTGGCAGGTCACAATGCCACCGAGCCTGATGAGAATGATGTGCTGGCACAGACTCTCCCAGGCTAGAAAAAAGCATAGAATAGGTGAGTTACAAGCAATGTAGCAACTTGCTGCTATTACCTGATTGTGGTCTTCATTCCTACTGTGAAAACCTGGGTTTTGGTCACACAGTCACTGCAGCTACAAAAACTGACATGTATGTAATTTAAAACACTTAAGCTGATAACCATTGTTTGAATTTTGGATTTGCTTGCTCTAGTTTGCTAGATATACCGACCACATACTGTGTTTCTGCTTCGTGACTGAATGTTCATTTAAATCAGGTTCTGTGAATATTCTTGTTGAATTAGAATTTGTGTTTCACTAATGTTTTCCAGCCTTTTCCTAAAATTTCTGTTTTCTGTAAGTAGATAAATTTATTACAGTGTTTATAAATTTACATAAACACAGTGCAAATTCAGTCAAAGCAAATGAGTTTCAAAATTGCACTGGAAACTGAAACATTTTGCAGTATTCATCCCTCCCTACTTGGGAGGCAGCCAGATCTCAAGAGGTTACCAGCTCAACTCAGTAAAACTGAGATGTTCAGACCAGCATCCAGCTTGCTGGGCAGTTCTCTGGACAGAACCCCTGTGCCTCTGGGGCTGAACTCATCACTGCTTTTAAGGATTTCTTATGCAGCTGCTTTAATGACAACATCCTGAGGAAGGATTTAGCACCAAGGCCCATTCTGGGTTTATTTTTCAGGGCTTCTTCCTATTCTTTCATTTTGTGTCTCTTCTTTCTGGAATCTCCAAGTTATAGAAACCTTCAGGAGCTCTGCCTCCCTTTACCTTCAGTTCTCCCTGCCCTGCTCGTTTTTCCTCCCATGTGAGTCTAAGTCTCTTCCTAACAGACCCATTTCCACAAGGTGAGATACGGAGAATAATGGAGGAAAGGAGGTAAAGAAATCCTTTTTCACGCCATGTGATTTATTACAAAGGGAACTCTGCACCCTTCCCTCCAGCTTTGTGAGGCTGCGTTGGTTCATTGGATCAGCACCGGGTGAATCTCCAGATAATCTCCCCACACAAAGCCGGGGAGTTCCAACCCACAAATGGCCCTACCAACAGGGTTAGGGTTTGAAATTGAAAAGGTAGTGCAGAGGGGGGAGCACTCACTTTATTTCCCCCCCCCTCTCATTGCAGTGGGAGCCGAGACAGGGCGTAATTGGTCTGTCCTGCTGCAGCTCCTCCAAGGCAGGGTTGGAGCAGGGGCTGCCATCGCCCCGAGGAGGAGCAGGTGTGCGGCAGGAGGGAGCAAGGACAAGGGCAGCACGCAGGAGACTCGCTTCTTTCCATAAATATAATTTCAAAACTGATACATTCACGGCGTTTTGCAAATCAACTCCACACCTGTCAGCCAAGTCAGGTCTTCATTAGGGTGCGTTTCACCGTTTGGGTGCTCGGGGTTTGCGATTTATGCATTTGCCTATTATTCATTAAAAAGGATTCATTCAAGCCCACATATTCTGAAGCAATTAGACAGCAAGGCATCCTAACGCTCCAGCTACAGAGAACCCCTGCTCTCAACACTCTCTCCTCCTCCCCAGCTTTCTGCATTTTTAATTCAGAGCTCTGGAAACCTTCACAAAGGCTATTTAACAGAACCACTGCAGTGTGCTCCAGGCAGAGCGGGCTGGCCGTGCAGAGAGGAGCATTAGCTCCCAGAGACCACATGGTGGAGTAGATGTTTGTAGAATGAGCGCTGCCTGCTGTACTGACATAATTTTAAATCGTACATGACGGTTAAAGATGTGTTTCTCCATTTTCTGTGTAAACAATGTTAAATAAGAATAAACACAAAGGGATATTTTCTCCTTCTGATGAATACATGCATTTCTCAGGGCTGGTAATAGGTGTCACAGGCACACACACCGAGGAAGACACGCATTCCCTCCTGACATGGGGACACTCTGATCTTCAGGATATATCTCAATTCTTGTGTTAACTCTCCCTACACACCCCAGGTCCTCAGTAATGCCAGAAGGATTCCTGGGCACGGAGCAGCATGCTGGAAATAAAAACCCGTCCTGCAGACAGGAGAACTCCACCTTGTGAGTGTGCCTGGGGTGTCAGAGGGTAAGATGCCCTCACCAGTGCAGCTCACCCCTGCAGCTGTCACAGGACTCATCCCCTCCCTGCATATTTTCATATCTGCATTGTGCCCAGCCCAGTTTTCAGCGGGACAGGGTTTCCAGCCCTTCCCCTGGGATGCAAGGCCAGTTTAGCAAAGCTCTCCCACAGGAAGAGCCTGTCCCCATGCGTGGATCTCTCCAAAAGAGCTCTGCAGGAGCAGGTCCCATCTGTCCTGCCCTGGGAAAGCATTCTCAGACTCCTGCTCCCGGCTGGATCTGAGTCACTGCCACGCCAATCTCGGGCACTCAGGTGTTTGAAACAAGTCACTGGCAACACCTACAGTGCTTCCGTTTCAAAGCCTGATTCATTGCTTGGCCTTTTCAAAACCAAACACATCACTGACTTAATGACACAGGAGACAAGGGTTTTTTTCCAGCTTTTGGATTCCAAAACATTTCCACTATAGACACAGGCCCTTTAGAAATCTCACATATGTAACCCATAATGCAGTATTATATAAATTTTCTTTTCTGATGTCCAAAAGCCACCTGTTCATGGATCCCAAGCTGCAAACCACTGAGAAAGAGAATTTTAACATGTTTTTAATTTACTGGACTCCTGCCCTGTCAACAAGTCAAACTCCTCTAGGCCCTCCTGCCCTATCTGCTTGACACTTCCACACAATGTCCTAATTCTGTTTCCTAACAAACATTTTCCTTCAGATAAGCAACCCTTCTTTAAACCACTTGTATATTTTTTTGTGGTCAGCCTACATTCCTGGAGGGGCAGGTTGGGTGGAAATAAGTGTTTCATCATCACAGTGGTTCACAGAAAACAGCTGACACACGTAAGCATTTCTGGAGACACGTCTCCTCTTGAATTACGCTTTTGTTCCCACTTCTGGCCTTCCTCAGACTGTGCAAATAGTCAGACACACAACACATGTCACAATTATTAGGGAATACTCCAGCTGTTGTAGGATGATATTCCTGCATATTACAACACATTTCCCATACTGCCTGGCCCACAAATCTGGAATTCTGCTCACTTTTAGGAAAGAGGGAAAACGTATCATGTTCCCTGTGGAGCAGCGTTCTAGGAACGCTCCCAAAAGATGGTTCAGCTCTTTCTGCCAGACCCATTACGCACAGAGAGCTGAGTCAAAGGAGCCAACCTTAATGTCACAACGCTGAGTTCTTAAACGTTTGGATGTGCCACAGCTGCACAGGTGCACACAGCCTTCCTTGAGCCCTGGGCTTGTCATTATTGTGACACAGCCTTTAAAGAGGAGCTCGGGGTGGTTTTCCACGGGCTCCCGCTTTATTCTGTGCACAGGATCTGCACTGTTCGTTAATTAGTGGACTATTCAATATTTTGGCTTTTCCTTATTGTTCCATATGCAACCCTAGGTCCTGCCTACTGCATGCTACTCAAAGCCTGCTCCAAGGACAGAGCTATTCAGTTCTCCGTGGCTTTTCTAAAGTGCTCAGCACTGCAGGAGACAACTGCTTTATAAGCACTGATGGACTAATTTTCCCAACAGCACTGGTACAAGAGGGGACCACATTGTCCCCAGTTCATAAAAGAGCAGTTGGGACAAAAATTGGCTCACATAAGAGGCAGCCAATAATTTGAACCATTCTATCTGAGAGGCCAAGGACAAGACTTTTGTTTAAGAGAACTTGGGTTTACATAGCATGTTACATGTCCAGCATCTAACTCTGATTTTAGCTGAAGCTGACTGCACTCAAGTCTTCTCCAGATCTGACAAAAAATGGCAATGTGAGTGGACAGAATATTAGAAACATCCCACTTTGGGGAATTAGAGAAGTCAGAGATTACTATAAAATAATAAGACGTTTTTGGATCATGAATGAGTTTTGGACGGGTTTCAGTTATACTTTAATTCAGCCATTTTTCTTGGCTTAACATTCTGACACTGCTTCATCCAGCTGTGTCTGAGAACCTGCTGTAACGTGTGGGGGTTGGGGTTAGCACTGTACCTGATGTTGCCTTTACTCTCCTGTGTGATAAGTTAGATTTAATGTTTGTTCATTTAAACTGGTCATGAGAGAACAGAGAGTGATCAGAGTAGCCTGTGTCCCCTTTACATGCTGTTTATAGTTAAGATTCCTTCACAAGCTGTCTATAGTTAGAAATGCACTGGAAGATATGATAAAAGTTTGTTAACGAGACTGTTCAGGTTGCTTGAATGCTTTGTGTAAATCACTGACCTTGCGGGAGCCAGAAAGAATGTTATCACACCGGCAGCCGAAAGGAGAAACAATGTACCCCCCCCACCCCCCGCTTGCATAAGACCCAGAAGACAAGAAAAGTATAAAGGCTGAGACTTTGAGACTTTTCGGGGCCAGAGTGTGCACCGTTCGGTGGAGTCGAGCAGAGACTCCCCCGTGCACCCCGCGCGGATTTTGCTTTCTGCCGCTTGCTAATAAATCTTAAATTGATTGTAATTGGGCTCTGGCAAGTTTTTCGCCACAATTACTTATAACATCCTGAATAGAACGAAATTATTCCTTTGCCACATGACAGGGTTCCAGACTATTTCCACCCAGGACATGCTGCACACACATCCTCAACAGGCCATGCCAGAACTCAGCCATGAATTTTCCATCTCCATCACCACAGAGGCCTTTTCCTCTTGGATATCCTGGAGGAAGGGATTGACCTGATCCCACAACTGCCAAGGAGATATGTGCTGGCAGCCAGGGAAGCAGCACAGGGCTGGCAAACTGCTGGCTGAGCCCTAAAAACAAAGTTTAACCACCAGCACCAGGGCACAGCCGCTGGCTCCCTTTGATAACGTTTGCCAACAGGCTCTGACACACGTGTGTTTCTCACTCCCATACATAACCAGAATATTGATTGTATTCCTGCATACTCTTGCTGCATCTGCAAATTGTTCAGCTTGAAAACGACTTTTTGCATTGATAAGTGCATATTTATTTTGGGTTGGTGGGAGGGAAGGCCCTTTTTATTGTCCCTGCATCCCCATACACATGGCCTGCAAGCAGCCTGCTCCTGCGGCACTGGATAGCAGGTACAAAGGTCATCAGAAGCCAGAGGCAGGGACTGGTCCATTAGCCAGACACCCCCTTTATCACAACTAAGTGAAAATTTTACATTTGTACGCAAAACCCTGAACAAAACCCCAGGTGTCACAATACAGGAGAGGAGCAAATGACACAGTGGTTCACTTTGGGTGACATCACGAGGCTGCCATGTCATTGCCTCTGATTTAACCTAGGTCAAAACTGCAGTGCCTCAGTTCTTCACTTGTAAAAATAATTTCAAACCCTCCATGGTGTTTTGAGAAGAAATACATGAAGGATTATAAAGTATTTTGATGTTACAGTGATGGGGATGTATTAGGTTCTACAGATGGAGATTAAGTGATTTATGGAATCGAAGAAAGGTTTTCTGACAGAGCCTGAGTTTTGCTGAGATTCATTTCCAACAAGATTGGACAAGTTTCTGCTTAACAAACAATCCTGCAATGCCTATAAGAGCATATAAGCTAAGCATGAAATATCCCAGTCCAGTTTTTGAGAAACACTCTCTAAGGGTTCAAGTGGAGAAGGGGGACTGTGCAGGGTTGTGCTCTTACATCAGTGAACATTCCCTCTTGTTTCTTCTGCCCTTAACCCTCCGTAACTAAAGATATTTTCCTCTTAAATCTGTCCTTATTCTTACTTGAAATTGCAAGGTTATCTGGCCCACTGAGTGTGTTACATATTGCTGTCTAATTAAAGAGAGAAGATTAACCTTATTCTGTTATTTTAGCACCTGCCAGGTGACTACTCTGCGTTAGCAAAGGCACAATGTGGCCAAGCCAGTTTAAAAAAAACAACAAACCAAAAACCAAAAGGTCTAAACCCAAACAAAAAACTACATCAGAACCTCCAGATTATTTCATCTTTGGGAAGTCCACCAGAAACTGAGAATGTTTCAAATGTTCTTCCCCAAATCACTACTACAATGAACTAACAAATATTTCATAGCAGGAATAATACCGGTGTCTTGTTTGTCACATAACATTTCAGGAGATGGCAAAGAAGCTGTAAAGCCCTGGTCTGTCTCTGATTGCAATCAATGAAAAGCCCAGATGCTTTAGAAAGGAGTTAAATCAGGCTCAAATCTTTGCCAATCACTTGTTAATTTAAAGGGCAGAGTTTTTCCACCTGAGCTTTGCTGCCTGGTGTTGCCTCAGCCCAAACAACACAGAGAATAAGGAACTATTTGACAGCATGGTGGTCTCTGGTCCATTTCTAATTTCTACCTCAGATCAGGTAAATTTAGGAAAAATTTAAATTTTCCTCAGTCCCAGCAGTTGGGCACACTGTACACCCCAGATGGGAAGCTCCCTGGCAAAGAGACATTTCTCATCATACTCCAGGACATCTCCTCTTCCTGACTCAAAGCCACGCGTGAGGGGATTTGGTGCCATCCCATGGGACACAGGTCAGGTGTCTGATTTGGATGTTTGTCAGGTGGAGAAGAATGGGAATGCAGAGCACTCAAAGTGTGACTTCTATCAATCACTGCAACACACTAGCAGAACGTGATTCGATACCAAGCCAAGCTGAAACTACACATTTTGGTTCCAGAGCACTGAAACATCTCATTGCCATGAATAATGGTGCAGTGATAGATTAGTTTGAGAATCCTGATGAAAATGTTAAAGCTGAAAATTTAAACCTTCAGGGATTCGGAACATTTTCTTTTTTTGTTGTTGTTATTATCCCGCAAAAATAGACACAAAAGGGGGTAAAAATTGTCAGAAAAATGTATTGTTATACCCTTTTCTGAGATGTATAGAACAATGCAACAATTACTGAAGGCATGTAACAGTTGAAGAAAAGAGGTGGGGATGGAACACCAGGGCAAACTAAATCTTCTAGTAATTGTTCTACAGAAAGACCAGGAAAGAGCTGGTGGAAAGGTGGAAGCTGATCAGAGTGATTTGGTTGGAAAAGACCTTAAAGACCATCTGCTTCCCTGTCCCTGGCAGGGGCAGGGACACCTCTCACTAGACCACGTTCCTCAAAGCTCCATCCAGCCTTGCCTTGAGCACTTTCAGGGATGGGGCAGCCACAGCTCCCAATCTCCATTGAAAACATTCTATAATGAAGTCCATTTTAATTAGGCAACAGAGAACTCAAATGAGAGGGAAAACCTCCCACATTATGACTTTTTACCCATGGAGATTTTCAAATCTTGCCTGTAGAAAGCCCTAAGTAACCAACACAACACTGAAGTCAGCCCTGCTTTGAGGATGAAGACCTCCATAGGGCTACATTAAACACTTTTGATTTATAATTGTATCCAAGTTTTGGGCCCAGGGAAAGTTTCACTTGCTGCTCACACCTCAGTAGACACCAGAGAACTCACCTGTGGGGCAGGCAACTTCACAGGCTCAGAGAATTATTTTTTTTTCTTTCTGCATATTTGCAGCCTCACACAGTTCAGCACCCTTGAGATAAAATCCTATAGCAACTGTACAATGAATGAGAACATATATGAATGGGAAGTGGAGGAGCAAACAAATTTCAATTTCAAGCTTTCATGGCTTAGCATAAACAAACATGAAACAATTCATCCTCAAAATATAGAGGTGGGAGGGGGATGCTGGCAGTGTCCTCAACACACACTGCGAGACTGGGAACTAGGGAGCCTGGAGCGAAGAGAACATTTAAAAAACTCTTTTAAGCCTTGGGAAAGTTTGAAGCAAAGCTGAAACTTGCCTGATTCATTCAATGGGTCTGCAAAAACAATTCTCTTCATCCACTGCCACCCCCCAGATTGTCAAAAATAAGCCAGCTCTGTCAAATATTGTTTTCTTCTCAACAAAAAAAGAGCTTTTAAAATCTCTGTCAAAATTTGGAATGGGTGAACAGATTTTGGAAAAATAAGAACAGTCTAATAACTTCCCAGAGTAAGATGCAGAAACAGCTTCTAAAGAACTCACACTGAGTTAAGTCTCTTTATGATCCTGCAAAGT
The DNA here is from genome assembly GCA_013400735.1 of Pomatostomus ruficeps. Lineage (NCBI taxonomy): Eukaryota > Metazoa > Chordata > Aves > Passeriformes > Timaliidae > Pomatostomus > Pomatostomus ruficeps. The sequence continues at coordinate 295,241 of VYZT01045370.1, forward strand.
CTATTTGAATTTTATATTTTCCCTTTTTTATTTTTCATAAATTCATCCTCTGCCCGCATCCACGCTGATATGGGACTAAAACTCAAAACACTCATCTGAGATAGGGCCCCATCTCTACACCTTTTCGCAACAGGGAGTGCAGTGATCTTGCAGTGAATATGAAGTGATTTTAGGGAAGTGGTTTGCTTCTGTTACAGGTTCTTGTAAACATCCATTTGAGCTGTAAATGGACAAAGGAGGGAAGTTCATCTTCCAGCTGATCTGCCCATCAGCTCGCTGTACTCCACACCAGTAAAACAGTGATGAACTGTGCAGGGTCTGGCTGTTTTAGCACTTGCACAATGTCATCCTCCTGCAAGGGCTCAGAAATCAATCCCTCCAGTCACACTCCACCCTGTGCTTCAGTATTTGTCAGGCAAGACAGAAAACTCTTCAGCAGAACCGTTACCTGGATTGTTCAAGGTGGGACTGGGATCTCAGTGCTGTGACTTCCGCTAGGCACACATTTAGTTCTTTGATTTTGGTAGCCACTTCTCACACCTTTGAGCAGTTCAGAAACTGGTTCTTGCTGCCTTCTGACAGAAAAATGCAAGGCCCTGTGTCTGTAAGGCTCACAAAACGTGATTGGAGTCATGCAGTGAAAAGAGTAATTCTCTACTTTCAGAATCAAACACTTCCTCTATGCTGGCTTGACCTGAATGCCTGCCAAGAAAGTTGTGGTATCTCTGTCTGCAACTCACAGGGCAGAATTAATAAAATAAACCAAAATGGGTCACTCTGTCCATGCATGGGCTTGAAAAAGGACCTGGAGGTAAACCAATTAAAGGATTACAAAACTTAAGTGGTTCACCTGCAGTCGAAGCCCATGGAAAGAATAGTTTCATGGCCAGGGAAAGAAGAGATGGAAATTATTTTCTCCACTTTAAAAGAGAATTTATTGAAGCCTGGAAGACAAGAACAGAAGCAAAGGAAACAAAAGACAACAAAACAAAACAGCCCAGAAAAGCTCTGAAAATCCAATCTCTCCCATCAGCCTCTGGAAAATGGATAACCTATGCGTGGTATGATTGAATTTCTCTGTTTCATCACCCTAGTGGAAGCATCTTGTATGAAACTCTGGTTTATGAATTGAGTTTTGAGAGGGACCTGGGAGAGCAAGAGTTATACCAATCTAATCAGGATGTGACAAACACATGCATCAAAACGTTGCATTGTCAAGATCCAGAAGGCACTTAATTCCAGAAAGATTTTAAAGTTGAGAAAGCAGCTTTGGCAACAGGATTAGAGATGATGAGAAGGCAGATGAAAATCCAGATGGAGGAAGATAGCACAATTTTTTTTCAAAACATCTTTTCAAAAATTAGGCCATGTCCCTACCTGATTCCTTATTAACTTCTTATACAAACCTATGTTTTATTCAAATGAAGGACACAGTTGCCTTCTTCCATTTATTGCACCTAAACATATGCTAATAATGGAATGAAAGATACATGAACTGAGACAAGTAACGCCATAAAATCCTATAAACCCCACAGGTTAAAATGCCACAAAAACGTTCTGAGGAAAATACCCAACAAAGCAGATTAAATACAAGAATAACATGCAAATGTCATTGCCACAGAGCAGAGAAACACGCTAATGCCAATGCCACAGGACAGGAAGCAAGATCCATGAGATTGAGGTGTGATGGCTCCTAAACAAAAGCAGGGCACAAAAAGAGCCCGTGATTATCAATAACATGAGATCAAATCAGAAAGCATGTGCATTTGAGAGAGATGGCATCAAATGCTTCCTTCAAAAGGAAAAGAACATCACAATCACTTTGTATTTGCCTGGTCTCAGCTTACATTTCCTATCTAACTACTGAAGATGGTTTCACAGGATAAGTACAGATTAGCAAAATATTCAAGGTGATTGAATGGATTAGCATCATTGTTTAGCACAATGCAAGGTGATAGGAAAATCCACAGAAAAGAAAGATCTGCTATCTGGACAGCCACTTGAAATTATGCAGCTCACAGGTTGAATTCTTACATTTCTTGTAACATCATCAAGTGTCACAGTGGATGCCTGAAAACATTTCCAGCTAAAGAGTGAGATTTAAAGCTGGGGATCTCGAGCAACAGGTGGAACAAGAATTCCTAAGTAAACTGCTATCTTGTTTGTCACACAAATAGAAAATCCATATGCTAGCGCCAGAGGCAAAAAGAACATGTTCTAACAAACAGCACAAAAACCCTCAAACCCTGAAGAAACATTTGTCTGTAGGAAAGGGGTGGGAAAGAAAAAAGAGATTAAATGCATGTAAAAAAGTCCGAATTACCTTTGGAGGAATTAAGTGTGTACTCAATCCCAGCCAGGCAGGAAGCATAAATGCCTGCCATCCCCACTATCCTGGCCATGGTAATCAGGTCCAGCAGCCTGGGCTGCCCGTTTCCCCCACCCTTGTAGAGATCCACACTGCAGTTAACAGATGCACTGATGTGTTATGTTCCCCTCAGGCCCCGAGGATGCAGTACCTGATCAAACAGACAGACTGTTTCACGCTGTGACAGGGATATTTGGGTTATTTCCAGGTATCCGACGTTAATAGAGGTCAAACTGTGAACAAATCCACATAACCTGTGACTAGGGATGGAGATTTCGCATTCAGACATCGCAATTCTACACAGTTTTCTTCGTTTCCAGAACCAGGAATTTTGCACCTCAAGAGGTGAATCAAATCCCCTAAAATTCAGACATCTGCGGTTTGCTTTTCAGGGAGTTTCCTGGGGCATTTCACGAGCATTAATGGAATGTCCTCTAATGGTTCCATGAGGCAGGTGCACAGAATTATTCCCACTTTGCAACTCAGGCTGAGGAGCAGAGGGGGATTGAGTGAATCAGCCAAGATCATTCTGCACTTGTCTGACAGAGTCATAAATGGAAATTAGGATTCCACAAAAAGTAAATAAATCACCTCCCTCCCTGGAATAAGCAGCAAAATATTTGGTTAATTTTGACTGCGTACATCCTTGCTGGGTTACAGCCAGGAAGGGAAACATCCCTGCTCTGAGCAAGGTCATTCCCACAGCAAGTCCAGACAGACCTTTAGCCCCAGGAAATGTGTGCAAACCCCATCTATCTTCACAAGGAATAAATCTGAATGTTTAAGATCCAAGATACTGGTATGAGGATTTTGGATATCTCAACAAGTCGTAGTTATGTGAAGAGAACCCAATTCCAAACTTACCTGTTTTCTCACAGGTAGTTGTGGAGGCAGAACTAAACAGTAAAGGACATTCACCAAGCAGACATAGATAGCCAGGTTCATAAAATTACCTTCAGATATGAAAAAAACAACTTGCCCTAGGCTGGGACAGGCAAGTTTAGCCAAGCTGAGGAAAAATCAGTGTTGATACACTCTTCAGTGTAGCAGAAGAGCTTAACAGGTCTGTGTGGGGAGGGAAATGAGTAAACCCAGAGAGCCCTGCTTGCCCAAAGCACAGCAGATACCTCCCCATGCCACAGAATGCAATATTCAACCTTAACTGGAAAACTTACAGATATATTATTTGGGCTAAAAAGCCTGTTTGCTGTATACTTCCCCCGACAGTTTTGACAAGATGCCTATCAGACGGAGGATCAGAGAAGATGTAAAGCAGAAAAAAGGCCAATTACCAACTGTTTTCTCCTTCAGAAAAACTTGAAACTGCTTTCCAGTAATGAACGATGCACAAGCATATCACTGAAAACTGGAAGGTGGCTTACCTGAGCTGATCAGCACAACAACTGGGACAATTCTCAAACAAAAAAAGTCCTCTCTATCAAAACTTGTGTTCATAGCTCTTCTGACTTCCCCCCAGCGCCTGAATTACCAGTCAGGACTTTAATTTGCCAACACAGGCCCTCTCTGCATTGCCACTAAACATTCTCTGCAGCCCTCGCTGTGGCCACAGTGCTCAGCAAAGGATGATCATTGACCTTCGAGACAAAATCTGACATCACAAAAACCTTTTTAGCCCTGTTTGCTTCTTTCTTCACTGTGCCCTGCTGCCTGATCTCATGTTTGAGGGGATGACAAAAACTTTGGAAACTTTTAAATGTAAGAGGTTAAAAGGAGTCCTACACAGGGCAATAGACAGCCCTGGTCAAAACACAGTGTACACACTACGTGACACTTGTGGGCAGAGACAGGGTGGAGAGGAATGATGCATAAACACTGTGACAAGTGACAGCAGAAGAGCTGGATTCACAATGCAAGGGGATGGGGGCAGAGGGGAAGATAAATAAAAGCAGTGGATCAGTTACCAATATGAGAATCTAAGGGCTGCTGGTTGAGTCGTCTGTAGCAGCTCCCATGTTCTTGAACACTTCAGTGCCAACAAGCAATAGACTGACCATTCATGTGTGGATACTGAGCCAGAATTAAGTCCTAGTTAGTGATAGCTACATCTGGTATTATCATACTTTCTTAGAAGAGTAAATAAATAAAAAAATCCAGAGGGCCAGATCCACAGTCAGGGTAAATTGGTCCAGCTGTTGGCAACTGTATGCATGGGTATCAGTAAATGTATGGCAGCTGGAGAGCAGATTTCCCGACTCCTGTTAAACAGCTTAAGAAAGGCAGGATAAACCTCACTCCAACCCCAGCCCCAAGTTAACAGGGTTACAGAACAGCAATCTGTTCAAATGGCAGCTTAGCCCACTTACTGGGGATGATCCAAATCGCTTTCTGGGAATGCCCTGCTGACCACAGGCAGCTCTAAGCCACTAGTCCAGAAGAGATGACTAACTTTTAGATGGCCAAGACTAAACAAACCTAATCCAATGTGCATTATTCAAAAATGTATTTAAAGTGTACGTAGTGTTATACTTACTAAGCAAAGTCCAGAACCTATAGGGCAAGACCTGACAACATGAAGACAATAATCCCCTAATCAGGTACACAAAATCCTTCAGGCTTTTCAAAATACTAAAACCCCAAGGGAAATTTTGTCCTCAGCCAATTTCAAGTCAAGTTTTACAACCCAACGAGGTGCAGAGTTTTTTCTACTGAGTTTTTACGTATGGAGCATCCAAACCTTTGAAATTCTCTCATGGCTCATTTGTAGGCATCTCACTGTATCCCAGTGAGAATGGATGAGAGGGATAATTGAAAATGGGACACACGGGCATCAAAACAAGCAAAATGACCCCCTCCTTTCTCTTTTCCTTTTCCTTCTGGTTCACGCTTCTAAATGAAATCCCAGGCTGCCTTCCAGCTGCTGCTCCGGGCTGTCACAGAGGAGGAACACAGAGAGAGCACTAAACCGACTGACCTATTTCCATCCTTGGAGCTGCTGTATCCAAACCCTTCATTCTGAATTCTGCACACACACCTGCACATGTGCACAGCAATCCCCTGCATACTCCCACGAGGAACTATTTCCAGAGTCTAACCTCAGCTCCTAGAGGAGCTCTCTGCTTCCTCCTGAACAGCTGTTAACCCCACGGCCTCAGTGCCCTCCATAATTAGGTTAACTTTGGGGAGCCTGCCCTTTGGGGAAGACAATAGAAGCTCTGCCTCACTGACCCATCTTTCCTTGCATCAGCTCTATTCTCCGTTGGATACTGCTCTGCAGCCAAGAAATTTGTGTACGAGGATCCTCTCATCTCTTTTAAAAATGCAAGCACGCAAAGCACCACTGCAGAGTGAATAAATCTAAAAGAGTACATTAATAGGTGCACTCCATGCACACTGCAAAAGACCACTGAAAAACAAACCAAGTGCCTTGTGCCTTCCCACGGCACCCAAATCACTGAAGCCCAAAAGGTGTCCAAACCTGAGGGTTCTCAAATCCTCCCTCCCTCTTTCACGGTTTTAAAAAAAAAATTTTAAAAAGGGCTTTGTTACCCTATATGACTTCTGTGCTACTTATGTCACTTCCTAGGAAGAAGCAGCTACTGTCTTCCTGATCTTGGCTGAACTCCAAAGATACAGAAAAGTTAATTGGATGCAATGAGGCTTCCAAAGAAAAACTTTGTGTGAAAAGCTCTTCAACCAAAGATTTACACCAACCAAGGAGCCACAATATGGAGAGACAGCAGCATTCTTGATGCTGTAAAGGAATGCATTATGCTTGGGAGGAAATTTTTCTTTGCTCCTTCTCCTCCAAAATGTATCCTCTTTATACTTTTCCCCTGCTCCACCTTCAATTTCAAGGTTTATAAAATAAGAAATGCAAAGAAAGTTAATGAAGGTAATATGGAACATTAAACCCAAGATTATTTTTCAATATGGCCACATTATCGGCCCCTGAAAAAGGATAAAGTAAATGTTGTTCCATTTTTATTTCTTGTTATAACAGTATTCTGACAAAAGTGTGTATAATTATTGCATCTGAAGCTTTGTATCATTCTTTCCATAAGTTTTCTATTTCTACTTAATGTGGGTTTGTACTGAAGAAAGCCCTGGTCAGCAGAGTGCCAAGTGCTGCAAAATGCAGTTACCTTCTGGGGAGCAGAGCACACTCCTGGACAGTTATGCAGAACTGGGCCAGAAAACTAGACTTCAAGGAGCCCTGAAAATTGAGATGAACTTCAGACTATCCACCTACTATGAAAAGGCAGATGAGACCCTCTTTTTATCTAAGCTAATTTTTTAAAACAATGGACTATTTGATACAACAAACTTCTACAGTCACCCCCACGAGGGAGAAGAAGTTTGGTCTCCACCTGCAGTCCTCATGAGCTGAGTCTGCTACTTTTCTTGGCAGCTTGTTTCCCCATTTCAAACATTTACTTTCCTATTTGAAAGCTTCACTCTCCAAATATTTTTGCCATATCCTCCTCTGCTAAAGTTGTCATCGCCTGCCTTGCTCCTCTGACTGAACGTGTGTGATGGTGGTGTCAGCCTCCTGTATTAACCAAAATTCTCTCCTCTACCCTGTACTACAAGATATGTTTTCCAGACCTCAGGCAGATCTTTGCACCTCTTTTTCACACCCCAATTTTAAACCTCCCAAACCAGAGTCAGTGCAGCAAGATTTATTTTCTAGGGCAGAGCCCCGGTGTCCCAACCAAGCTCTTTCAGTACGCTCAGTGCAGTCCTGAATGCTCAGGAGGGTGTCACATCAACAAAAGGTATCTAACATTCAGTCTACTCTGTATTTCCACATCAAATAGTGGCAAACACAGCAGTGGCAGTGGCACTTTAGGCAGGGACAAGAAACCAGCACACAAATCACCCCAACCCAGACTAACGAGCAAGGAGAGAGAGAGAGGAAGGCCCCTCTCCTCCCTGGCCATACTCCGAGCAGATTTCAGCTCTTACACTCGGGCTCTGCTCGCACCCAGAGTATCAAACATCACCCTGGTTCTGCTCCTCACGGTCTTTCCCAAACCTCTCTTGAACTCTGTCTCCTCTCAAGTCAAGGACTGCCTCACTAATGGCAATCTTCTGTCATTCCCTACTGGAGCTCATACTTGGTGTGTGGGTGGCAGACATCAGGTCCTGTCTCCCAGTCATAAGGGACCTAACTTAATTTCTTGTTAGCAGATTCTGTCCCGTGACAAGTTGATGGAATAAAGGGGAATTAGGCACAAGTTACCTTTAAAAATATGTCCCAGAGTAGCTGCAGTCCAGGTACTCAAATTAAAGTGAGTGTCATTGCTTGAAAGGTAATTGAAATGCCAAAATCAGTATGAGAATTTGTGCTAAGCCCTCTCTCAGGACTACGCCAAGGCTCGTGATTCAATTAGGTATTACAGCACTAAAGCCAGACCTTCACTCCTAATCTCTGGGCAGAGGATTCAGTATTTTAGAGATAAAAAAAAAGGGAAATGACAGCACTTTCTTCAGGTCTATATTCTAAGGCCTGTCCTTCAGCTTTTTTAGGAGATTAGGAGACTGTGACTCCTACACAGTATAGTTACAGAGGTGTGTTATACAGGCAAATACCCATTTAATTAAACCACTCTGAAGTATTTTTTTTCTTTCTTATGTTAATTCAGGATAAAGCGAGTTCTAAAAACAACTCAAAGAATCTTGATCTTTTAGGACGACTAGAAAGAGTCTCCAGTGCAGCCTTAAAACATGCAGCTGTTACGTTCTTGTTACTTACAGATCTAATAATTTCTTGCAGAGACACCCAGGATCTTATTTGCTGTAGCATCAACTGCTTCCAGAAATACAACCTCATGTAGAACTACATCCATGTGCTGAAGAAGAATTACAGAGCTAGTTATAGAAACCTGGCTTTACCAGAAAACTGGATTTTTGGTTTCTTTTAATTGATAATCTACAGAAAAGTCCTATTTAGCAAACAATGTTTTAGACAAAGGGAATCATTTTAAACTATATATGCCAAATATTTCTGCCTTTTTCTTTTAACAAACAGCTCTAGAAACTCAGGATCCCATGGTGTTCTTGGGAGAATTGTAAGTCTCAGGAGAAAATAGGAAAAAAAAAAAGAGAGAGTACACCAAGGCATAACTGTGTCCTGCAGCTGAACACACTTCTCAAAATTCCATTCCTCATATTCTCCATGTCCTGAGATGCCCCATCCTGCCCCAAACCAGATCTTCAGCTAACAGGACAGGGGCAGCTGCTCTGGTCCCAACACTGGTGCATTTGTGCCTGCAGGCAGCCCCTTGGGAAATTTTACTTGCAGTTGGTTTAGGTCCACTCATGCAAAGGAATCAAATCCAGTGACAGGGGACGTGGGAGATGGGAAATGCCAAACAGGCCACCAATATACGTGCATCTGAATGGAGACAGGCTGTAGGACTGCAATCAGAAGAAGAAACCTCGTCCATCTAAAAATCCACTTGTCCCTCTCCTTCATTTGCAACACAAGTAACTGCAGAGCCTTTCCATGGCACCAGTGAGGTGCTACAGTCAGAATTCTAGAGCCAAACATTTCCAGACTGTTTCACTGTCTGATTTGAGAGGTGCTATAGAAGGACCTGCAATATTAAAAGCTGCTAAACACTCTCCATCTGGACTCCAGAAGCCTTTGACATGTCTCAGGGTCAGCAACCTAAACTTCAGCACCTGAGGACCACAGACTGATAATGAACATTGCAACTTCCCATATCCAGGGCAGACACAAGGCTTTCCTCAAGGGTAGAACAGGAGGCACAGCCAGGTACCTGTGGAGTGAGAAAGGCAACGGAATATGGGAAGAGCACAGCACTGATATCAGGACTCCACCTCCCCTGAGGTGTTCTGAAAGTGCTGATTTAAGAGACATGGACTGGTATAGAACAAAGCTCTGACTATCAACCAGTTATATTATAGTAATTCCAACTGTATAAACGACCCCTTGACATTTTTACTGTATTTTATCATTTTGACATTGGCAGTAAGTCTAATTTGCAAGATAACTTCTTCAGCTATACAGCTGCATGAACATACACAGGGAGAAACTTAGGTGGTCACTAAAATGCCCAAAGATAAAATATTCTGTTCTTGACAGAACTCGGTATTAACTTGCTCCTTCACCACTGGTCAAAGTCACATTGAGACCATTTAAGAGCTCAGAGTTTAATACAATTTATGTCATCAGATACAGAAAAATACTTTATTGTTTCCAAGACTAGATAAAAAAGATATGGACTATCTGAAAGATCCATTATAAAGAATGTGGCCACATTCTTTTCTTTGTTCATGCCAGCACTCAGTCATGGCCTATTTCCAACTTAAATAATTGTTCCAAATTCCATGTATCAGACTTTTATTTTACAGGTTAGAGATTGTATCTTTATAATAATAATTTTAAAAATCTATTTTTCATGTTTGACCTTAAATAAATCACGATGTCTATAGTGAACTTGTTGCCAAGGAACAGGCAGGCACAAACTATTTCTGCTCATGCCAGCAATGGTCAAATGGTCAAAGCTGACTTTTCTCTTGCTTTTGCAGACCTGGAACAACCACAGGGCTTACACAGCTTTAGCCCAACAGTTTCTGCTTAAGGCAAGTGTTCAGGGAGGCATCAGCAAAGTTAAATGGATTTTTTGAGGAAGTACAACATTTTATTTTGTGATGTTTCTTCCTTACCCTATTAAGCTTACATGATACTAAACCACAAACCCCTCTGCACTGCACAGTTGAAAGAAAAAGCCTCTAGCTTCCATTGATTCTAATGGAATTTGTCATTTGAAAGGAAGAAATTCTCTCCAGAACTCATAGAATACCTCAATTAGATGGAATGACTTGGTTTATATGCACTATGTCAATTTTTTCCACTCAAACAATCCTTTAATTCCAAGAAAGACCAAGAAATCGTTTGGTATATGGGCTTATTGCAAAAGAAAACTATGAGCACTATCCAATAGTTTGAAAATCATACATTTTCAATCCAGAATGTGGCTATGTGGCTACTGTAGTTATTTTCACTGATCTACCATTCACACACAAATACCTCCTTTGAAGCCATTCTCATTCAAATAAAAAAAAAAATTAACCACCCCACCAAACAAAACAAAACAAACAACAACAAGAAAAAAACCCCACAAATCACCAAAAAACTAAACCCCAACAAAACCTAAAAAAACCCCCACCAATAAAAGCAACAAGAAAACAAACAAAATCCCAAACAGATCTTTTAAGAAAATATTTTTCTTTCAAACAAAAACAGTCAATCGGGGAAAACACACCATGACCCCTTAAGGGCTCAAATCTTCATTTCTTGAACAGCTGTGTCAAGACATTCAACTCTGTTATGCCCTCCCCTATTACAGTGAAAAGTAACCTCCCTGTTACTCCCTGTTATGTGTTCCTTATGTATATACTCAGATCACAGATCAATGGATCCCCAAATATTGGCCTCAGATCGTTCATTCCCTTGCCTGCTCTCTGCTAAACTAAACAAACAAAGCTCCAGGACTGCCTTCTCATAGAACAATTTTTCCAAAACTCTTCTTGTTGGTCTTTAGAACAGGGCAAACCTGTGCCAAACACAACTGTTTACACATCAATGCACTTGTCTAACTGGCTTTTGGAAAGCTGAATTTCTGAACATTCTGGGTAGTAAGTAATTATTTGAGATAGATCCAAGAAACACAGAGGAAAACTGAGTGATGAAATGGACTCAAACCCCCAGGATTCCTAGACTATTTTTTCATACATGAATCAGAAATAAAAGTCTGAGGTAGATTAATTATTCAAAATATTCTGATGGTCTGATCAATCAAGCTGGGGTTGTCTCCTTCTCCTGCTTCAAGATGAAAAAAAAAAAACCCACTCAGTTCTTGACTCAGTTCTTCCAAGGTAGCAGTCATTTGACTTCCATGGGAATTTATGAATCCTCGGCTGTGTTGTTACTCTTAACAAGAGCTGACAGTTAAATGCATTTCATTAACAGAAACTAGAATGAGAATGACAAAACTTTAGCAGATCAGATCTGTAATTGAAAAGGTGACCAATGTAAGGAGAAAGAACTGTCTGCCAGGATTGCACTTGCCTCGCACCCACACTGATAACAGCCTTATCTCCTGCCTGTGACCTGTCACTCCCTTACACGAGTTAGCACAGCGTCAGCAAGATGGAGATGTCAAGAACAAACCCACGCCAGCATCAGCTCCTCCTTGCACATCAAGAGCAGGAGCAAAAGTAAACCCTACTGGAAGAACTGAAAACAAAGAATTTCCCAGCTGAAAATGTACAGAAGATTAGCAAAGGCACAGCAGAAAGTAAAGGAGGCTGACAGGCAGTTTGTTAATTGATTCTTTTCAGTCTTGGAAGAGCAGGCAGAAGATCCAAGGACAACTGCTGGGGTACAAAACTTGCTGGGAGTGCTTGCATGGGACAGATATTCTCACTGTGCAGCTTCCTCACTGGCAAGCATTGCCAAAAGATTGAGTGGGCCTTGAACATCTGTGGATTTCCAAAACCTACTGAATAAACCTACCTCCAGATGCACAAAAGGACAATTTAATCCAGATGTAAAACAATGGGTAGAACTATTACACCGCTTAGCTGCAGCAGAATTACAAAAATTCTGGTGCTAGGTTGTACATGATGATTGAACTGGGAGCTGGTAGAGCTCCACAGTTCTCCATGGAGTAAAGAAGAGGAGAACATCTAAAAGTAATCTATTCTGAAGAAATACACCTTTTGGGTCAACCATCCTTCTCAAATGTATTTTGTCACTGAAAGCTCCATCCCTGGGTTCACCAAATTTACAGTAGTCCCACTCTCAGTGGATATGTGAAGGTTATTCAGCCTGATTGTGTAGTTTGCTATTGTGTTCCCTGCCACCAACCAGAGGGTGGAAAAGGAAATGTAAAAGAGGAAAAAAACCCCCACCACTATTCATCCTATTATATTTAGTGTTCTGTCCTCCCCACCTATAACAGCTTGCTGATTGCCTTGTCCCCCTGCTGTGCCGCACACTTTTAGCTCTGAAAGCACTTTGGGGAAGTGAGGATCACGTATGATAAACCTGTACAGCACCTGGCAGGACGAGCATTGTGGCTGCTGGTCAGCACGGCACTATCGACATATTACTGACCATCCCAACATTCAGGCTCCCTTGCTGACCTATTTCCATTCAAACTAATGTTATTGATAATACAAAATGTAACCAGTCTGAGAGGTTTTGGGCATTTCGGTGACATCCTTCTTTCAGTTCTTGAGACTCCCAAAAATGTCACCGTACTTAAGCCCTTCCATGATGCACCTCACTCACAGCTTTGCAGAGAATCAGATCACAGCTCAGCCCACTCTGAGTAGAGATTGGTCTTGTAGACAAGACAAACACATTCTCTCACTCAGCTGTTACTTGAAGGATCAAATGCAAGACCTCTGCATCCTTTTCTTCCCCTGGCCATGGCATAAAGGCACCTTAGAGGGGTCAGGCTTTTCTGAGATCCAACAGAGCTGGCAGAGTCCTGGGATAAATGCTGCATTGGGTGTGGGAAGCTCCAGTCCTTTTGCCAGCATTTGGATGCCTGAATGGCAGTGATAAAAGGGAGGGGGCAGCTAAACCCACCCCCACCCACCACAGCAGCATTCCAGTGTTGCTAGAAATCCAGCTGTTCTCTGCAAACCGCCAGGATTTGCTGTTCCTGTTTTGGTTAAAGAGACAGACAAAACTCCTCTCCCCCAGCCATTATCACTGATCATCTCTCCAGCACATGAGCTCCGTGGCTGGGGCAGTGCAGGCGAGGCAGAGGCAGCATTGGCATTCCGGGCACAGGCAGCACACGAGGCAAAGGGTTCATGATCTGCACAACCCGACCTGAGCACTGCTCTCCCCGAGGAGCTGGGGCAGCACCGAGCACCTGCACATCAGGTCACCCACACCTCTGTGAAGGTACATCCTTCCCAGCCTGGCAGGGGGTGAGGGGGCACAGTCCTGTCCCACTCACACGGGCAGAGACGGCCAGTGCTCTTGTGGCTGGACACCGCGTGTCCAGAAAAGCCACATCCCCTTTCTGATCCCAACTCTTCCATGGTGGCAGAGGGGTCTTTCTCCAGCTCTCAGGCACCAACCAGGCAAAGCCATCAGCTGTCACATCTCCCTCCTCCCAGCCTACCCCAACATCCCCCTCTGCCTGGTGCCAGGGGCAGCAGAGAAGTAATCTGCTATGGGATTAATTGCTCCCTCTGCCGTGTCAGCACAGCCATGATGGCTTCTGTGTTTATAGGGAGCGGAGAGAAAAAGGTTTTGTGGACGGTTTTTCACCATGTGTACATAATGGGGTGTAACAGTTGCATGGAAACAGCTTCTGACACCAAAAAGCCCCTGTTTTCTTAAATGGACGTGCCAAGTCACCCCATTTATTACCAAACAGTATAAATAATAATTTTCTGCTGTTAGGAAATAATAATCCTAAGAAAGAGGTCCTATAGGCATGGTTGCTTTTGAACACACCAATTCAGAACTGCTTCATGTCCATCCCACCCAAGGTGCCACCAAAAAGGGATCCCTCTCTGCTCATTCCTCTCTTCTGCCTTGGTCCCACTTTTCTGGCTGCACTGGGAGACAAGTGAGAGCTGCTTTGTCAGGTTGGTTTTCTGTGGGATCAGTCCTTTTCTAGCTCACAGCACTGCCACACAAGCACCAGTCCTGGCAAAAAGGAGATGGCAGGGATGCATAGGCGGGAGGGAAAATAGAGCTGAACTGCCCCTCTGGGTACCCAGAACACATTTTCCTGAAGCTTCAAGCAGCTGTGAAACAGCAGTCTCCCATCCCTCTGTGTTTCAGCAGAAAAGGGTTGTGTACTAGTAGCCAAATAAAGTTTCCTTTACAGCCACAACCTAATTCTCAAATGAGCACCAGGACTAGTTTTCAAGAACTCAATGTTTTGCAAGCTCCTTAAACTCAATATTTAACCATGTTTCTTTTGGGAGACTTCCCCTATGAGAATTAAGCCAAGGAAAATGTTTTGGGTTTTTTTTCTCCAAAAAGAAGATAAAACATCAGAAACCTGAACCACTTAGAGATGCTTCACAAGGCTATTCCAAGTCCCAAAGAGATTGCAGAGTTAATGTGCTGACCAAGACATGTGAGTGGGAACTTTGGGCAAGTGTTTGCCTTTACTCTCCTCAGAAGTGATGCACATCCTCAAATTCTCTAATCTTGTTTTATTAATACAATATTGGTTTAGATAACGAATGCTTATTATTTAGCTCTGTCTCAGGATTGTTTTGATGTTACACGACGCTGCCCTTAGGACCAATATTGTAAATTAAACAGCAAGCTGCCATCACTTTAAGTGCTGCAATTTTAAGAATAAAAAAATAAAAGAACAGCTGTCACCCAGGAAAAGAAACAACAAAAGTGGAACCTAAACACACATTCCCTTAGGCTGCTATTGTTTTCCTAATAACTTGGATGGCAATTCCCCCTCCCCACCCACACAGCAGCAGTTGGAATAGGAAGACTGGACCTTTCTATTGACAGTTGATAAATCCTTTCCCTGTGAATTGAGACTATTGAACCCCTCACTTATACAGCAATATAAAACTTGACTACAAGGAAAGAGGCTCTTGCAGAGATCATGGGAGTGATCACAAGTTGTTGGTGATCTCATGTAAATGGGTACAATTTCAAAAAGTTCCAGGATATCTGTCCAGTAAGGTCTTCAGGAAAAGTTAATCCCTTCCCTGGCAGCTGGTGAATATGTGTAGGTGAACAGATGTTGCTGAAATGGGAGAGTGGAAGTGAGAAATGGGATGTTAATTACATGGAAAAAGATTCTGAGATGTTGCTTGGGGTGCAAGAGTCTGAAACCGGGATACACACTAATCACAAGCTGAGCCTTCCTATGTTCACAGAAAACAGGCAAAACTCCTTCTTTGCTTTTCCTCTCTAGGCTGTTCATCCAGAAGCAACAGTAGGTGCTCTCATGAAGGCAGAATTTGACCTCTAATTGGTAATTTCAAGACTAAGGAAAATATTTCCCCTCTGAATTGCAGTTTCCATTTTTCACTTAATTGTTGCAAAGACAATCCCTGCTGGCACAAGCAAGCACTGGAGTGTAACCTGCAAAGTTAAAATACAGAAGTAGCCTGGCTCAGCTCCCTGCACCAGCTGAGAGAAGGGTGTCAGTTCTCCGAGAGTCACAGAATGATAGAATAGTTTGGGTTGGAAGGGACCTTTAAAGGCCACCTAGTCCAACTGCCCTGCAAAGAGCATGGAGATCTTGAACTAGATCAGGTTGCTCAGAGCCCCATCCAACCTGGCCTTGAAAGTTTCCAGGGATGAGTCAATTTACCACCTCTCTGGAAAACCTGTGCCAGTGTTTCACCACCCTCATCCTAAAGAAATTTTTTATTACATCTAGTCTGAATCCACGCTATTTTAAAACCATTACCCATTGTTCTGTTACTACAGGCCCTGGTAAAAAGCCTGTCCCTATCTTTTTGATAGGTCCCCTTAAAGTATTGAAAGGTTTCCCCAGAGCCTTCTCCAGGAATGCAGGAAGTACTGCCAAGTGCTACAGTGACTCTGGACTCCTCTCCAGGAGTCAGGACAGAGAAATCTCTGCCAAAGACACTCCTGAAGATGGGGTAGAATGGAGGAGTCTACTTAGGGAACAGCCCCACTCAGTAACTAGAGCACAGCTTGAATCCCTGTTCACAGCCTCAGTTGTGTGGGCATCCTCAGGGCTGGATACAGCTCCTGCTGGCCAGGACAGGAGAACACAGGGCTGGAATGGAGCTCGACCTCTTCAACACTTCAGGGTCTGGGATTTGCTCCCTGTTGGGCTGAGAACCCAGTGATGCTGCTGGCAAGGCAAATACAACGCAGAGTCAGCACAGTTCCCACAGAGCTCCAGCCACTCTTGCCTTCTGCAAGGAACCCACACCTTTGTTTTGGGCCAATAATTGTCTTAGAGAGGGGAAACTAAACAAGGGCAAGGGCAGGAGGGGAAGAAAGCCCAGAGAGAATCAACACATACCCCTGAGTCACAGTCCTCATTGCAAATGCCACTTCTGGGTGCCTCCCTGAGCAACAGGACCACAGATCTTGTTTGGGGGAAGGCAGGAGACCAATGGGAATTGGAATGGCGATTGTCCCCTCTGGTGACAGCTACGCCGTATCACAGACCACCTCCTCATGGGACAAGCACCCAAAGGACATCTCTCCTGCCCTTGGCCACTGCACTGGCACTCCCCTCTCTCCAGGCCCTTTGGCACAGTGTCCCTCTGGCAGCTGCTGGGCCGGGAGGGTGCCCGTGGTGCACTCACACCTCGGTGCAGCCCCTGTTAGGGGACAACGGCCCGAGCTGTGTGAGCAGGCAGCTGCCTTAGGGCCACCAACACAAAAAGCTGTGCAGGCACCCCTGGCACCTGTCACTGGCAAGGGCTCAGCTCACAGCACCAGCACGTGGCACTTGGGAACACCCAGCACATTCCTGGGGTTGTGTCACATCCTGTGTCTGGCAAACAGCCTCTTGGGAGCAGCCCTCCAGGCCTTGGGATCAGCTCTCAAATCCCATGGATTTGGGGCCTGGCAGCTCCTGCTGGAGAAGCGGAGCTCAGCTCATTATGTCATTAAAGACCAGCTCAGGGCGTTTCTCCCTTCTCTGGCTTGCAGGACAAACACTGAAGCCCTGCTTTGACTGCAGGGGTGTATCTAAAAATCTCATTTTCCCAAACAATACCAGTTGGTAGCTCCACAGTGCCTGAAAGCCCAGGAATGCAGCACGGGGTTTGTACGCGCACTAATAAATGTAGCTCCACAGCTAATTTTAGATACACGAGACCTAATTATTGCTGAATTGCAGATGGGTAAACCAAAAGAAAGACCTACAGCACGTTGGCAGAAGTTTACTAAGTCATTTGCAAAATTAAAAAAATAGTAATAAAACCCCAAATAAAACACAAACCTAAAGGAAAGCAACCAACCAAAAGAAGAAAAAAACCACCAGGGAATTTGGTCCTTTGTTTGCTGCCATGAAGAAAACTAAGAACTCCAACCACCAGAGATACAAGCCAGATTTATAGAGGAAATTAAAAAAGCAAAGAAAGCCAAATATGTTTAGTTACTTAACTGAAAGTAAATCTAAGAAATCCAGATGGGATTATTCAGACCTAAGATCAGCTATTCAGGAGAGGAGAAAAGGGAAACAAATATTTCAACCAAACTGACTTTAACACCCCTGTTAATTACAAATACATTCTGGAGGATAAAAATACGCAAAAGAAATGAAGTCAGTGAAGGTCAAGAATAGGCTCCTACAGCAACTCACAGACATAAATGGCACTTAGGTACAAAACTTTGATTCACTTGGCTGGGATTCATGAGCTGGGTGCTTATTCTCTGCATAATGGCTCAAAGGTAATAATCACAAATGGTGCTATTTAAATGGAAAATAAATAGCCCTGTCTCTTTAAGGACATCATGTCTCATTCTCAGTGGAATAGTGGCAGCTATAAAAAAAGCTATGATTTCAGTATTTCTTGTTATGACTTCTCTCCCCGCTCGTCTAAAAATAAAAGGCTACTCTGTAGTTCCAGATCAATCTGACTAAAAGAGAAGAATTCGCTTACAAAAACAAAATAGCAGCTCTGACACTAGTTACGTATTCATCACATGTGGAAATGGCCCATAATGCTGCCTTCAAACCTTCCAAACAAGTTGTATTAAATTAGGTTGGGTTGGGATTTTTTTTTCCTTGCACCAAAAGCAAAATAAATATAGCTTTATTTAATGCTACTAAAATGTTCAGATTCAACTGGAACCCCAAGGCATGTGGCTTTGTTGTTAAAGCACATACACTGACTCTATTGATTGGTGCAGTCCTCTGTGCGAGAGAATTTGTCACATCAATAGCAACTGAAAAATACTCAGGAGCTGTAATATGGTTTAAATGAGCAGTTACCACATCAATATAAAGAGCATTTCAATGGCAGTAGATAGGAACCCTTTTGCAAACCTAGTATTTGTTTTAAGATAAAGGTTGACAACTTTTTTTACAAGGGAGATTTTTTTTTTTTAAGTAATGGTGAGCAAAGCAGCAAGCCCTGTAGCTGTCCTGCGATGACAGCACTCTCTGGGCAATAAAAGCCACCATGGACAGAAAACTTCCAAGCAGGGAAGGAATGGCAGTGGTATGAGCCAGATGGATGTAAGGCATGGAGAGAACTCTGCTGCTCCCTGGGCTTTTCCTTGGCTGCTGCCCAGAGTACCCTGGGTCACAGCTGGGGACCCACCCCTGAATTTGCTTCTCAGAGCCCCAACCCAGCACAACATGTGAGCTGGGACATGCCAGACATGAGAGGAAGACAGAAGAGAAGATTCCTGACCTATCCTCAGTGCCAAGCAAGAGCTGGGGGAGGGAAAAGCTTGTGCCATGCCTCTCCCTCTCCTCCTGGGAGAGCCTCCTGGGAGAAGGCGACACACGGAAATGGCCGTTCCCAGCTGATAGCAAATGGGATCCAGGCAAGCTCAGGGAGAGACTCACTGGCCTCAGTAACACACAATCTAAATGGAAAAGTCGAGCAAGGTGCAAGAGGGGTCCCTGAGGAGCAGTGCAGGCAGCTAACATGCCTCCTGCACCACAGCTGCATTAGTGCATCCTGGGCTTGTGGGTCTGGCACACATGGCTGGGCTCAGAGACCTCCCCAGGGTGTGCAGCCTCTGCTCTGGTCACAATTGAACTGGGAAAAAAAAAAATAAATAGGAAATTCACAGCAAGGAATAAACCTCCATTTTGTGGGCTTGCGAAATCCCTCCTGTTCAATAATGAGAAATAGTTCTGTATTTTCCGAGGAGGGCACATTCTTTTCCTGACTCAATTGTGTTTATAGAGTACAATTCCCTCTCACCCACATCCCTCCCTCCCTCTGGTCAATGCACAAGGGACATCCTTGTCAGTCAGGCAAAAACCCCACTAAAGGAAGACAAGAAGCAGCATGTGCTGCAAGTTTTGAGTAAGATGAGGAATTTCACACTATCCTGGTATCTTCTGGGTAACTGCTTATTTTATGATGACTAATAGGCAATTACTATGGTAATACCGCAATACAACATGTGTGAGGTTTGGAAATGAGAAATTATAGGTAACTGCTTTGGACTCATTTCTATGGTAACAAAAAGTAATTGTCATTAAATACCAGTTATATTGCGGCTGTACCTGGTAATTATAGATTTTTTATGCCCAGTAACATAAATAAAACCAATAAATTTATTCAAAAGGTCCACGATTGTTTACTTATATGTTGCTATATAGAATACACAATGACAAACACCTAATTAGGAAAAATAAACTCCATCGAGGGCTTCGTCTTGTCATCTGAGATGGATACTCTGTTTTTCAGTTTAAGGAAATGCATGAATTTCACACGTATTAAATGAAGTTAAGGGGAAAAAAAAACTTCTCTGCCAGGAAACGAGGTGAAAAATAATGAAGAGACAAGCAAATGATAGTGTGCACGTGTGGAGCTGTGCCTTACAACTGAACAAGTGACAGTAAGAACCACCTGACATTCCCAGTCACTGCCAACATGCACACACACATTTATACATATGCAGGTGTAGGTGCACCCCCCAAAGGGATTTTATCAAACACCAGCATCAGAACTCCTCGTTCTTACAACACGCAGCTCAGATCAACAGCTAAACTAATTTGGACAAAGTTCACATCTGCATTTACTGTTAAAAAACGCTCATAAATTACATGTGGACATGAATGTTTGACTATTTCTATAGAGTCACAAAGCCCACAAAAACCTATTCAAGATAAATCTGAAATATTTCACCTACTGTTCTGATTGTATTTCATATCTTTCAAAAGGAATGTTTAGAAAAGGTCAATTTAAAAAAAAAATATGCCATTAACAAACAAAAATGAAAGAAGATTGTCCTTTATAAAATGCTGGTATTAATAATTTAAAATGTTTCTCAAGCCTTCCCTTTTTTTCATTTGCAACAGTTTGCTAAACTCAACTCCCTTCCACAAACTATTTCAGTCTTTACAAAACTACATTTCTGGGACAAAAATATAACATTTGCTCAAAATATTTAATCCCAATATTGCTTTCATATGGACACTGACACTGTTCATGTTGAATTTGGTTTTCCAGTCTGGGCAGGGCTGGCCTCCTTTCTGTCCAGCACATGACTTTGTTAACCCCTTACACAAGCAACAAGTAAAGACTGTGTGGAGTTCCAAAATATTGTCGCTGATAGTGGAATGAGGAAGGATTGGAACCAGTGTGTGCCCTCTCCTCCCCATTCACATAAATTCTTGCAGTCTCTAAAATCGGGCTGGAAGGATATAGCAGTGCTGACATTTCAGAACATTTCAGCAAATTCATGGCTTTAATTCACCAAGGGCTGGTACTGTCACAGCTCTCCCAGCGAAGGAACAGGGAAAAGCCAAGGAATGGGAACACTCCCTGGGTCATGCGACAGAGCCTTTAGAGAACGGTCAGGATATTTCATCTGCCTTGTCATGGCATTTCTGGGATATCTCACTGAAGAGCTTCCCAGACTAAGCAACACATCCCTTTTGGTGCCAGGGTAGGATTTTGCCTCTGAAAGGTGAGGCTGACAAATTGGAACTAATCTAAGCCAGTGTGGTACAGTCATCTCGCCTGCAGGGACACATTTCAGCATTCAGCTGCAGAATGCCAGCTTAAGAACAAGCTCTTGATAAAGGAAAGTTCAGGCCAAGCCTGGGGATGCACGACTTTTAAATCAAGAACACTTTTTTTCCCCCCCCTTAGTCTACTCCCTCCTCCCTGAGGATGGCAATATGATAATGCTGTACTGCAAACAGAGGGAGAAAAGTCAAGAAATCTCTCTTCCCTGCACTAGTTTTCCTTTATTTCCTAAAGCTGTTTCACAGTTTAATCCATCAGAGAGGGTGAGATTAGTGTTATGGAGAAACTCACAAATATTTTTATTTTTGTGCCATATTCTTTCAAACTAAAGCTAAAGATCAAGTCATGCACCACCCCCAGCAAAAGGGGCCTTTCTGTTCAGGTGAGAGCTGAGGACAAGTTGCCAGCGAGAAATGAGGGCAAATTATGCTGCAGCCTCTGTTTTAGCTGGGTCAACCAATGGCATCTTCCTGGGCAATTTAATTAACAAGCCCATGCCAGCATAACATCATCTACACACTGTAACTGCAAAGCCAGTTACACCTAGAAGTGTAATAATACCAGGCTTTAAAAACTTGGGAAAGAGTGAAGACTGTTTTCCTCTTTTGAGAAAGACTCTACATCCTTGGCCACAGTGAACCTGCCATTATTCTGTATTTCAGGAGGGGCTGGGTATATTAACACAGGAAGAGGGGTTTTTTCACTGAAAAGAGGGTTTAAAAAAAAAAAAAAAAAAAAAACCAAAAAACCACAAAAACATTTTTCAAATGTGTATAGACCTTCCAAACATTCTGAATTAAAGGAACTGCTTAATTGCCCCTGTACATCCCAGAAGGCACCTTGTCTTTTCATTCCTAATTGTGTAGTTCCACAAATTCTTAAAACTCTTGCATAAACTTGAATAAGCTAGTAAAGTTTAGCATCCTGCTTTCGTGTCTCCTGAGCTCTGATGTTCATTTCCATGACCATTTCTTTTAGAGCCACCTGAATGTACAAGCAACATATAAACAACTTCCCTCACAGATGAGTCCGTGCTTTATAGTTGCAGTACTGAACTCACTTGTTGCTGGTGATGAACATTTCACCACGTCCAAGTCAGAGTCATAACCCATTTTGCCCGTTCTCCTGAGAATGAGGAACAGCTTACACAAAACAGGCAATTCTTGGTGGCATTGTAGCAGATTTGACTTAAACTCCTAAACCTCAGTTCACAAGAACAAAGGAACGAGGATTTTGGAGGAGAGCACAGGACTCACACCCTCAGTGGAAGTCCTGCATTCCCAAAAATGGCAGGGAAGACAATCTCCCCAACCAACTGTTACCCCATCACCCTGGGTTAGTGAGTGGTTGGCTCCTGTTCTGATTTCAGGAGAACCAACCCAGCCCAGCCCTTCCCGGAGAGCTGCTGACACACTCAGGCTGTCACTGGTGCCCGCTGGGCTGGGATTGCAGGGGACAGCCAAGTGCATCCGACAGTGCACTCTGCCACTTGTGCAAGGCTGTGCACTCACTGGTGGGGTGAAAGGAAAACCTCTCTCACAGTGGCAGGAGATCAATTTACAAACTCAAGCATGAGGTTTAATCACCCATTTCATTATCTTAGCTTGCATAGCTCTGAATGTGAACCTTCAATGAACCAAAGAAATAGTCACCAGCTGCTGCTTTGAGAAGGAGGGAGATAGCAGGAAGGGGAAGTTCAAATGCCTCAGATGGCTCTTGCTGCATGTGGCACCACCACTGTTTGAAAAGCTGGGGCTGTCCCCAGCCAATAGATCTGAGTTAGACCCCACTACATGGAAGACTTCTAAAAGTCCTATTTATGTGCTAATCTGAATAAAGACCAAAGGAGATGAAGCTGAGTTATCTAGCCAATCACTAAGAAGCCTCAGAGTTAAATTTTCAAATACAAGCAAGTGATCCTTAGAGACTTTTTTTAGAAATTCATCCAGTAAATTCAAGTAAATAAATTGTGATGTGCTTGTGGATTTTGTATGAGCAGGAAATAAAGTGTTTGCTGTAAATTATTCACTCAGCACTAGTTAACTGCAATGCTGGCACATTACTAGGCTTTTTAATATTCTTCTCAAGATAATAGGTAGCATTTTGCTTATTATCCTTGTTTTTAAGTTATTAGTTACATTAGGCCATTTGTAAATACAGTGAAGAATTGCAAGAAAATCAAATGTTTTTCAACTAGCTCATTAAAATTCTCTTTAGTTCAGGAGGGTTGAAAATCCTGCATATCACAGAAAGTTAAACCTAGAGTACACCATCAGGCTCAGCAATTCCAAATTAATTCACATGCCCTTTCCTACTACCTGGGTTCCCAAAAGGCTTTTCAAATTCTGAGCCATATGAATGCCTGCAAAGCTGCATGTCTTTCAAAAACTGTAAATAGCAGTGCAGGGGGAAAACCTACAGGGCAAAAACTATAAATAACAGTGCAGGGGAAAAACCCACAGGGCAAGTGAACTTATGGGGAAAACAAAAGCTGCTTAATTGCAAGTGGAGTTTGCTTATGTGCAAGACACCTGGAAGGAAGGAAGGTGATGCAGTATCAGATTCTAGAGCCATTTGGGGGCTTTATTCCTCTATGGTGACACATTCTGATAAATTCCTGGTGCTGTCAGATGCCACCACTGCAGTATCACTTGTCTGCTCTGGGATTTGCCAAGCTGAGTGAGCATCACTGCAGCTGGAAGGATACCACATTCTCAGAAGTTTCACTCAGAACACACAGAACCACCGTTGAAAACCCCCCCACAGCTCCCTGCTGCCTCAGTTTAGCAATTAGCAAGGAAAAGGAGGGATAAGGAGCACAGATCATAGAACCATAAATGCTGGAAAAGACCTCTAAAACCACTGAGTCCAGCCATTAACCCAGCACTGCTAAACCATGTCCCTAAGCACCACATCCACACAATTTTTTGATCACTTCCAGGGACAGTGATTCCACCACTGCCTTGGCAGCCTGTTCCAATGCCTGACCACGCTTCCAGTAAAGAGTTTTTCCTAATATCCAGTCTAAGACTCCCCTGGCACAACTTGAGGCTGTTTCCTCAACAAAGAACCGCCAGCAGCCCCATTTTCTGCACCTTCTCTCTTCTTCCTCAGTGGTCTCCTCACCCATAGAATAACTCAGCCTTAGTCTGCTTAGCAATGCAATATTTAATTAGATCAAAGCTCAAGGTAGCCTGGCTGCAGAGTGAATTGTGTTACTTAGTCTTGCACTGTAAGCAAAACCACATGCAGTGTATTTCATTTCTCAGGGGCTTCTCCAGAGGACTGTGTGGTACATGTAATTGCCCCCACAAACAAATCATCAACTAATCAACTGCTTTTCATTATCACCTCCAGCAGCACATTTATTTTGAAAATAAACACATTAAGAGCAAACAATTTTAGGGAAAACAAAAGATTATCTGAATACGATCTCGACAGAGGAGGTGGCAAAGTAGTAATTCAAATACTAAAATGGAGCAAAATTAGCATAGGGTGGAATGATTATTCCATTCCATGCATCCCTATCTATTACAGTACAATAACAGAGTGAAATCTGTGACTTTAATGGATGATCTGGGTAGTTTAAGGGAGCTGTGATTGACTGACACATTTACATGGAGGCTGATGAGCAGCATAATGAGTGCATTCATAGAACACAGCTAAGGTCTAACTCTGAGCTGACATTCACTCCCACACCTAGAGGAGCTTCACAGAGCAGACACCCTGCTGTCTTGGAGACCTGCTCTCCACCCGCTGAAGCAAACAGATTTGCTATTTGCCCCTTTCCTAGGTGGGAACTTCAGGAAGCATATGGCCATGGGAGAATCTGCAGTTTAAGAGGAATTGATTGAAACGGCGCATTTAAGATTCAATGAATAAACAGTGCAAGGTGTGTAAGGCACATATAACAACACACCGATTTATACCCCACACCATACCTGTAATTTCCTAGGTAAACTCCATCAGGATTGAGCATGGGAGCAATCTTGAAGACCAGGTGGTCTCTCAGCACTTTCGCAATTGGATGGTGGCTCACGAGGAAATCAATTATACCTGAGGAAAAAGAAAAGAAAAAAAAAAAAGAGTTTGAAGGAGGGGGTCTATGACATTAATGATTTCCAGATATCTACCTGAAATTTCCCATATAAGAGATTAGAATGATGATTTCTCCTTGTTTCCACAGAGGGAGAAGTTACTGCTCATCAACTGCACCACGATAACAAAACCTTTCTCTTCCTGAGAGGAGAAAAGAAGATACCTCCTCACACCCCCAGCCTGCACAGGTGGGCTCACACTGCAGCTCACCCTGTGAGTGGCGATTTGTTGAGCTGAGGCACCTCAAATCCACTTCAGCATATGCCCACACCTACCCCTGAGGTAGGAACAGATTTCAGATCATCTGCATTTATAAAGAGGTATAAAATGCCTCACAAAAATTGGGAGAGTTACATAATACCCATGCTGGACACAGGGATATTGTGCCACTGGTGGACTGGCATTTATATTCTTCACTTATTTTACACTCATACAAACCAGGAGTAACTCCACCTCCTTTAATGTGGAACCCAGGCAAGTGGTGGGGGAGTAGATGCTAAATGTCCTTCCTTTGGGCACATCACAGCACCAGAGCCTGCAGGAGCTCCTTCCTCTCGGCCTCGTGCTCAGGCAGCCACTGAACATCGCCTCAGCCCAGGGGAGGTGCTGGGGCAGGAGATCCGGCAGTTAAATTCACTGCTTATCCCTCCACTGAGTTGGTACTGACAGAAATAGCTCCCAGGGAATTAATGTTGAGATAAATTGAGTTCCTGTGTAATCTCAGGACACCCACAGATAGGTCATGACAATTTGCTATTTATTGTAAGGTCCATCCTGTGAAGCAGGAACCATTTACTGAATTTCCCCAGAATAAATCAATCACTACGGTCTAGTAACAGGATAAAATTAAGCAGAGAAAAATTAAGGCTGCTCATCAGTAAAATTTCACTAATGGTGAGCTCTATTAGAGTGTGGAATTGTCTCTCCAGGGTAAGAGTGGAATCCCATCATCAGAAACATTTAACACTGGACAGGGTAAAGCCTTAGGGAATAGCTGTAACAAGCAACAATTCAGCATAGAGGAGATGGCCTGGGATAACTAGCTGACTTCAAAAAAGCTGACTTTAGACCTGATTTTTTGTGATTCAGTCAAAGTATTAAAAAAAACCCTAAATTCCATGTTCATGCCGGGTTAAATGCACTTGTTTACAGCTTGGCTGAAACATACATTAAAGATGAGGCCAAAATCTCACATTCTGCACAAGTCTTTCATTTAGCTAATTTCTGAAGGTCCACTTTGTATTTCAAATACCAGCAAATCTGAATCTATGGTGCTGTTGGAATGAATTCTAATTTGCTGAGGCACATGGAGAAAAATGAGGCTTCTGAAATGTCTGAGATGATCAAGGTATAGTTGACTCTAAACATCAGCAATTTTTTCATGTCTCAGTGACTAATCCTGAAGAGGAGAGAGGAACTTTCTGTAACCAGGTCTTCCACTTGAGAAGAAACTAAACCTGAATTTCTGAGGCAAATTAGCATATACATAATTATATTGCTCAGGAAATGTTCCTGCAATTACCTCCTCTCGATGAAGGAAACCGAACATCGATCTGCTTTTTGGCTGGTGTTGTGACTTTTGTTCATTATCCAACAGCAAGAACACGAAGGAACGACGGGGACACAGTTGGATCCTGAATAACCAGATTTCCTAACTGTATGCAAACACGAAAAGCTTAGCTATGTTAAACTGCTGCTCTGACTGTTTCCTGGCAGTGTCTGAGACATAATCCACAGTAGGCGCACCTGGAGGGCTCAAACCGCTTAAAGGGAAACAACCCCTCGCTTGGCCCATGGTTTCTCAAGACACTGGGCTGGTTTCAGTTGTAAAGAGCTTGCAACAAACATCACATCAGTTTGTGTTTTCTAAAACACTCGGAGGAGTTAACTACTCAAAAATGACTGTGTCCAGCGCAAATTTTATTCCAGGTTAGACAGGACCCTTCAAGCTGAAACAAAACCAGCACAAATGCTGAATTGTGTGTATTGTGGCCACTGCTTCACCAAAGGCCTTGGCAGCGCTCCAGGCAGGCACATGCCACAGCTCCTCGTGCAGCAGGGAGGACTGGGAACACCCCAGGGGTGACAGGGCTGCTTTTCACTCAGGAGGTGACCCAAGAGCCCCAGCTCTCAGGGCTCTGCTGTGGCTGTCACTGTGCCAGTGAAGAGGCTTGTGCAGGTTCTGCTCATTTTGCCCCAGTTACTGAGGCAGCCTCACTCACAGAGCTTGGCAGGAGCACTCTGGCAACTGGAAGCTGCAGTTTTCAGCTCCAACAGGCAATTACTGATCCCTGACCAAGAACACGCTGTGGTGTGGAAGGCTGCTCATAAACATGCAGCGGGTGAGGCTCTGCTCTGCCTGATTCTCTGCTGCACCCAGCTAAAGCAGCCTGACCTTGGGCACCCAGAGCCTGGTGTCAAACCAAACCCAGCATTTCCCCAGGCACCCCGACCTGCTGGGGCTGCTGCAGCCAGGTTAGCCATCAAAAGGAGATTTACTTAATTTTCTTACTTAAGAGACAATCAGTTAAGCCTGAAGAAGCCTTACCCAATTGTAAAAATACAAAGGAAGAGTTAACAACTCTCAGAATTCTAACCTGGAAGTAGAGGCAGTTCTAAGGAGCATGAGAGAAGCATCAGACAAAAAGCATTTATTTACCTATACAAACCTCACCCTAAAATTGTTATAAGTATACAAATAATCAATACAATTAGGAAATAACTTTGTCTTTCAGAGGAACCCAATAGCTCTGGACTGTCCAAAATAGTCTGGATCAATAATGTTTAAAATCAAAAGACAGATATCAGACTATTAAAAAACAAATACCGTTGCAGAGAACTTGGTCCTCCTGTTAATAAATCAATACAAACTAAATTTTACAGCTTCTATAATCAGCAAGAGACATATCAGTGTATCTCATTAGGCCGGGGTTAAGAATTTGGCAGCAACCAAAGCCCATTTAATATCATTTACTTCAAGGCAGACATGGCAATACAACAGATGCCCTAATTTATTTGTTGATCTTAGTATTAAAATAACAGTTTGCTGGTAAACAGGGAGGGTAATGATGCCAGTCACCCTTGTTAGTGGCTAATAATTGCTTAATTTGTCCACTAATTGACCTGTGCTACTGTTGAAGCACTGGATCGTGTTGCAGGGCATGAAGTAAACAAGGCCACTGTAATGTTACTTCAGAGAATGACTTCTGGAAATAGAACTACTTATTGCTATAAATTTTCTTTTCACAGATGAGCAGATTAATTGGTCTGCCAATTAGTCTGCTATTAAAGAAAAAAAGGGCTGCCCACAGATTGGTTGGATCTTCGAACTGAAGCCCCCGTTTGGGTCAAAGGAAATAATCCAATCTGAATCAGTCACATCAGCTATGAAAAATAAGACAAGCATTATTTAAAAACACAAACCTCTGTGGCTGGAGATCAAGGAAAATAGCCCAATAATGAAGTATTAACTCTTCGAGAGTCTTCAAAATAAAATGGAGAACATGATGGAATGGGCCTACCGAGACACATTCCACTGTGGAAAAGTTCTCCAATTAAAAGAAGCAAAACAATATGGATTACTTCCCTCTCAAGCTTGCTGGAAAGCAATTAAAATCTTTACATTTCAAATAATAACATGCAATTATAGATGCTGCCTGGAACCAGAACAGCTCAGAAATCAGCATTCAACCATGACACAAGAAGAGGCTTATTCATAGTCCACTAAAAATCCACCAAAGTCTTCACGTTAACTTCAAGGAGCTTTTCACAGCTGCAAGTGAAAGGAAAAAAAGAATTGGAAACAAGGAAAAGGGAAAACAATACTCACAACTGCAAGTATTAGAGACACAGCCACATAGACTCGAAAATGTCAGACTGTTAAAAAACTGCTTTCTTGGTAAACCCAGTTTCACTGAAACTGCACTAAATCTGGGCCAAACCCCTTCTGCTCGGAGTCACTTCATTATTGTTATTGTTTCCCAAGGCCGAATGCGCTTCTTCAAATTTCTCTTGCCTTCTGCAGCTCAGCATCTCTCATCTGCTCCAACATTAGGTCCTGTGGCATCTCTCTGCCCACCCCAATCCAGCTGAAATTATCTGCTGGTTCTTCTCAAGCAACTTAATCATTCACCCTTCCATACCATGTCATTTCCACTGTTCTGTCAAGACATTTCCTCAATCAACCTCCTTAAACTCTGTTTAAACTTCCTGCTGGCTCTACCATGACCTCTCCACATTTGCTCCTTCCAAAGAAAAGCCTGTCTTATCCCGTTTTTTCCATTACTCCATCCTTTCACCCTAAGTCTGACAATATATTTAATTGTGCAACTATATAATACATTTGCCCTGCTCCTATTAGTGCAAATCTAATCAGCACAGATCCTAATGCAATATGGCAACTGCTAATGCAAACATACCCTGCACTGTATCTAGAATATGCCAAGAAAGAAGTGATTTATGTTTTCAGACCCATTCCGAATGCTGAGTAGCTGCTGGTATCCTTCAGTCACCTCAGAACAGCCTGCAGGTTAAAGGAATGTGACAATTGGGCTCTAACAGCCATAGGATATATTCACTGCAAAATAAATGTAAAGGAGTCCCAAATGCTTATGCTCATATGAAACTATTGAAATATGCTGTTAAAGGAGACTGAACCCAATGTGAATGACACTATAGTTATGCTTTAGTGCAGAGTAAGAAAGCAAAAATACTGAGTTGGGCTTTTTGGAGAGGTTTTTTTAATGCAATACTGAAAAAACCATCAGGTGATAATGGCCAAGCAGTTAAAATATTCTGTCTCCAAAGAACAAGTTCAACACAACACAATAAATATCAGCAAGTCATCACTGTGCCACCATTTGCCTGTGAGGTGACTCTGCTTCAGCAACAAGGCCCTCAGCTGTTCAGCCTTTGCCGCCTCTCATGGGACTGCAGGAAAAAAGAAACATCATCCAAAACACCAAAACAAAACATGAAAACGGCAGATGGAGCCTCTTCTCCAGGCCAGCACGGTGGGAAAGGCGTCATACCCCTGCTGAACCCTGCCCAGCACAGGTCACAGCAATGCTGTGCAGAGTGGGCTCCAGAGAAAGCACATCTGCCCCTTCTGCCAGCCCCCAGCAGAGCCCCACAGGCAGAAAGGGTCCAGTAATGCCCCAGCCTGGAGCACTTCAAGATTCAGCACAACAGCAAGGGAAAAAATTAAAAGCACATGAAAGGTGATAAACGAGCAGAGTGGGGTTATTGACATGATCCACTGACTCATAGTGGGGTTATTGACACGATCTAACATCACGCTGTCACCAAAATTATTCCTACAAGAGATCATCACAGAGGGGTCCCTGTACACAAGATCATCACAGATGCTGACTCTGCCCCTTCTTCCAGTTCTGCTCCTCCTCCTCCTCCTAATGGGGAAAAATAGATTGACAAACTCAAACGTGTTTAGTTTGTAGTATTTTATACTTTTTTAGGAAAACGTTTCTTGGACAGGGGAAGGGGTGAACAAGGGTGAGGCTAACATCAATCCAGAAAGAATCTATAGATTTTGGATGCTTTATGAATTGGTTGCTTTACCATTCCAAATGTCCCTTTGGAATCCATGGCAAAACTGAGATTTATTTCATCAAAATTATAAAAGCTAATATGGCTGGTGAAGAAGCATGGCAAAACCAAAACAGGCACCTGCTGATGGTGTCAGATTAAGGAAAATTGAATTACGTCACCAGTTTCCAATGCCAAACCTGATGTGTATCTGCATGCAGATGCTTCTCTCTGGGTACTTTCTGCAATCAAGGAGAGTGAGAAGATCCAGAACAGTGGCTGTTTTCCATGAACCCCCCTCTGGCCCTCCTCAGCACACCCAAAAATGCAAGGAAAATGAGGGCAAGTGTGCCTGCTCTCAGAGGGCTGCAGCACCTTGCACAAAACCTCCGTGAGCATCCATCAGACCCCACTTTTCAGGTCAGACTCTCCTCCTGCTTCCTCTGCTGATGTTCAGACTTCATTTAAACTCCCCCCAGGAAAGGCTCAGAGGGAACCTGCACAGGCCTGCGGGTGCCACATGATGAAAAACAATCAAGTGTTTCGAAAATGCAGAGAAATGAACAATTTTCCCCAGTGGCTCCTGTGGACAGGAAGCTCTCAGGGGAGACAACAACCGAACAACAATTGCCATGACAAAACCCATCAGAGCCAACCACGGCAGCTGAGACAGCTCAAGGAAGGACAGCGCTGGTTACACTATTTCTGAAGGGTACAGATTGATTCTCTTGGAGTATCAAACCCTTTTGATCATACAGTAGTTTGTCCCCAGCTAGACAGGTAAATATTTCAGTGCTAAGTAAGATCTTGCTGCATTAGTTTGGTTGGTTAAAGCACCCCAAAAAAAGTCATTAGGTCCCCATGGTCATTTAAGTTTTTTTTTAAATCTGCAACCATCATTGGTATTGTAAAAAAAAAAAAAAACCAAAACCAAAACCAACAATTAGTACCTGGTGAATTGAAGACAGAGCCCCACTTCACCTATTTTTAAAGAAGTTTTAAACAACTTGAGACAGAAAAGTTGCACACCTAACTAAGGATCCAGCTGCAATAAGCAGATTGATTAGAAACACATCAAGCTCTATTTCTGCATGTTTGTTCTTTTATTTACCATTTAGTCTCTCATCTATTCTCTGCTGTAACTCTTGGTCTCTTCAAAACACAGGATTAAAAGCAAAGGAAATCTCAAATAATGGGATAAAATGAATGTGCAGGAAATGAATGGGTGAATTAGATTACAGCAGATGAAACACTGAGGTCTCAAATGCAAAATGCAGGGAGTTTATTTAATTTGTTACTCTTTTAAAATGAAAATATGCTCCCTGACTTGAATTAGTAATTTTCCCGTTTTAAGATATGTTAGGCCATTACAGCTAGGCCTGTTTCCAGAGCAGTGGAAGAAATGGAAAACAGCCAGTCTCCCAGGGAACAACAGCTCACCGCGTTTTGCCAGCCCAGTGGAACAGTGCTAATGTCAGCTCCAGAGAAAACCAGGCTTCTGCTGGAGGGGCTGCATGCAAAGGAACTGAGAACGACTGGCAATAAATACCTCAAATGGCAGAGTGAGGCACGGTGGATTTTCTCCAGTTTTAACGTGTGTGGTAAGCACAGACAGTAATTGATTTAAAGAAGATTTAAAAAACCCATTGTTCCTGACCATTCCCTCCCTCCCTCCTCCAGTTAGCCCAGGGTTCCACAAATCATTAATCTGGAATTTGGTGTGGCTGAAACACAAATCCACGTGAAGCAGTGGGAAGAGCAGTCAAGAACCTCCCAGATGGGTTCTGTATGAGAGAGAAACTGCTCTGTCAGTCACCAGCCCAAGTCAGGACATCCCAGCCAACACCTCCACCCCTCCAGGCTTCCCAGGCATCTTCTTTTGCTTGTAATGACCTAACTGAGGGGACTGAAGTCTCTGCGGGAGGAGCACAAGCGTGTGGCAGCCCTCTCTGAGCAGCTCAGCAGCTCACAGGGTGTGGGGACAGTGAGTGCTCCTTGTGCTACTGCATCACAGCTCTGCCACGAAATGACTCCGACCATTCTGGTACCCAAACATCTCAGCTGCTTTCCAGAATTTGAAAGGAATAAAAATCCCTCTCACACCGTTGTAAGGATACAGGAGACATTTCTGCCATTACAGCCTCAAATGACATTTGACATCTATTAAGATTGCAATGTCAATGATGATTTGGGAAAGCTGTGCCATAGTAAAACATGCTGGGACTACTGGCTAAGAAGATGGATCATATAATACCATGAGGCAGACCTTCTTTCCCATTTTAATGTGTCTGCTGACTGGACAGGGCTGACTGGGATGGAAACCTTCACATTTATCATGGATATTCCACATAAAGGAGGTACATTTACACCACTGCCTTTCATGTGCACTATCCTACTGTTTTTGTGAGACTTCTACATTTAGACCATGCAAACAAGGCCTCAGAACACCAAAGAGTTCCAGGCCCTGACGCTCCAGATGCATTTCAAACAGGGAGAGTAAGTAGTGAAATGGATGTGACTGGAATAGTCAGCCACAAATCAGCAGTCTAGAAGTACAATCAGTTCAGTGTATAAAGTTGCTAAGTGATGAGTGTTTGGGATTTCCTATGTATTTTTATGAGCTGTTGCTCTTTCCTCATAAAAAGATTCACATCTGCTTTGAAGGATATGCGACTGCTGGTGCTTGGCTGGAGCACAACATCCCAATTCAGTGCTGAAAAGATCTAGATATACATTGCCAGTAAAACATAATTAAAGTTGGCATTCCCAGTGACTGGGATGTGGGACCAGGAGCCAGAATGCCTGATCTTGGTCTCCAGCACTGCTGATTTTTGGCAAGTTGCTACCAGAGTCTGCTATTTTAGTGTGTTAAACTTGAGATAGCGATGGCCAGATTTGCAGGGCAGCAAAACTGGCATCTCTGGGGCCAAAACCAGCAGATGGATTTTCCAAACAAACTCATGGAAGCTCACTGGAGCCGGCTGCACTTGGAAGCATGGCAAGTGGCCACAAAATCCTAGGTGTTGAGTAAAATTCTGAAACTTTTCTGTTCTTACTCAGCTGTCACTAGAGAAGATCTGTGCCACTGACAATCCAGCCCTCTCCTCCCTTAAGATAAGCGCTTTCTGAAAATCAGCCCTGTGAAGGCCAAGGTGCAAAGACTTTTGGTGACAGAGCCAACCAGCATTGCTGGTCAGTGCAGAACTGCAGCCTTGAGTACTCTCACTTCTGCTGTTTTCTTTTCTTCCAAACAAAGTCAAGGAGCACAGAAAGTGTTCCACAAACTATAGATGGTTCTCAGAACCTCACAGGATTTCCTGGAGAGGGTAAAATGTGGCACTTAATTTTACCAGAAAAGAAGAGACAATTAAACATTATGTGAGGACAAGTCTAGTTCCTACTTTAAAATTCTTTAGCTACTTTATTCTAGCCAAAGCCTGATCCTGTCTGAAAAGCCTGAAAAAAATAACATTACTAAACAGACTTTAGTAGAGGATGAGACCACACAAATGATCTTGTTACAAAAGATGACCTAGGTCATATCTATGTAATCCTGTTCTGACAACACTCTCTTCTAACATACCTTAAGACTTGCTCTGATGCTTTGGCAGTTTAACAGCTGGAGACCCCAAGGAACCAAACAGTTTGACCCTTTCTCTCATTTGTTGGACACAGCAATTTATGACCTCGGGACTCATTTTGATGCCATTGAATTGGGTTGTGGGTCTTTTCAGACTTTAGGAAATAACATAGAACAAGGAAAAAGCCCACTAGGTTCAAGTTGGGTGTTCATGGCAGCAGCAGGCTGCTCGAACACTCGATCAGAGCAGCAGCAGGGTGTTCGGGGCACCATTTACCTCATTCCACTGCAGCTTGGAGTGCATGGGCCTCGTGGTCTCTCAGCACGAGAGCACTGCCAGCCCAGGTGGAGCATTGGGTTAATCTCTCCCATCATTTCATGGTATCTGCCTCTCCTGTTCCTTGCAGCAATGGGATACCCATGAGCTTCCAAGGACTAGACTAATACAGAAGAGCAGAATGAGGCCAGGGCTGGATTTGTCTGGTAAGAAGTGTGCCCTGCACAGAGGGAAGCAGATTGTCTCCTGCCCTCCGAAGTGACGAGCCTGTACCCCAGCCTCTTAATTACTCAGGTGGCTGATGCGGCTTGCTTAACTCCAGACTAACCTCCCCAGGCTCAGGGGCAGCTGTACAGGTCTCCAGTAGAACTGATGCAACAGCAAAGACCTGTGGAACTGACTTGAAAGAACCTGTCAGGCTGGCAGAGAGAGGAGGTATTGGCAGGAGCACACAGCTGCTGCTGCAGGATCGCCCGAAGGGTTCCTAAATTCAGTGCACAGCACAGACTGAGTGGGTGGCTTTGTTGGCTGGCTTTCCTTTCTTTAATTTTCTTAATATGCTGTAAGGAGCTTGGAGTTTTCTTTTCATCAAAATGAGCCTACCAATA
The DNA here is from genome assembly GCA_013400735.1 of Pomatostomus ruficeps. NCBI lineage: Eukaryota > Metazoa > Chordata > Aves > Passeriformes > Timaliidae > Pomatostomus > Pomatostomus ruficeps. The sequence continues at coordinate 330,376 of VYZT01045370.1, forward strand.
CCCCCTGGATAATGCCTCTTTTCCTCCTGGGTTAAAACAAAAGGGTTCCTGGAGAAATTCTGCAAGGATCAGATGATCTTGTTTCATTAATGAATTACTTGGGATTTATCAGAATCTTTCTCAAGATGTTACCTCAGAACACAATGTGCTTGGTCATTATTATTCAAAGTCTGTCCTTCCCATGAGTGCCAGTCCCCCAGACAGCTTGAAAAATATTCGCTGCATTATGGCCCTCAATTTTTACAGAATTAACCAATGTTAAATACAGCTAGGACTTCAGCCTTAGAGTTGAACAGAACCTGCCCTGATGTGCAAGACAAGAGACAACGCAGAACAAAGGCTTGATTGCAAAGAGGGGAAAAATAAACACAAAGGTAGTAAAAGGCAGACTGCAGGAACCAGAGTCAAGCAGGCGTGTGCCCTGGCAGAATTAGCTCAGGCATCATTGTCCTGTTTCCTGCTGTCCTTATCAACTCACAAAACACCAGGCTTCCCACCATGGCCCTGAAGGGCAGTTTCAGCTGTCCACCAACAGCTCCCACAGCACCAGCAAGGAGGTAAAACCCAGAAACAGAAAATCACTTCATTCTCCAGTTTGCTATTTAGAGCTGCAAGGGTCTTGCAGGGGAAAAAGAGAAACTGCATCATTACAGTGTTGCTGCTTTACCCAGGACCAGGCTGAGCTCCCCAGAGCCTGGCAGATGACTGCTTTCTTCCCCAGCATGACAACTGGAGACGTGCAGGTCAGAAACCTTTCCAAAGCCAGCAGGAAGACCGCACCACAAGTATAAATTTTCCAAAGTTGCCTGCACGGGGGAAAAGATTCCCAGTAGAGGTATAAATGTGATAAAAATAAACTTTGATGGACACAAGGAAGACTAAGCAGACTTAGTTCTACTTGGAAAACCGCTAAAAGTTGTGAGGAACAGCCAAAGAGGATGAAGCTTCTCCTTCACGCCTTTTGCTGAATTGTCTCCCCAGACTCTGAGCACTTCCGACATGCCCAGAGTTACCTTTCCATAACTTGGCAGCAGTGCCCTTCTTTGGGAATCAGGAACCTTTGGAATTTCAATGTACTTGGTTCAACAAAAGTGGGAGCTGGGAGTGGAGGGCTGGACCAGTTTTACCCAACACCTCCCTTGGGTCTACCACAGAGTGCTGTTTTTGCAGGCACAGTAAACACAAGCAGCAGCTACATTGGACTCTGAGTCTTACAGCATTAACTGTGGTAGCAAAAAAACTACAGAAGTCTGAAGATGGATAGATTAGCCCAAGCAAAAAATGTGTTATAAGCCAAGAAGGCAAAAGGTGGATTTCTCTGGAGGCAGACGGAGAATACATTTACATATGAAAATCTAATACACAGTGAAAAAGGGAAAGGGCATTACATAAATAATGCGAGGGAGGAAATGAAAGATATGTATTTTTAAACACATTCTAAAAATGGTTTCCAGCACCTGCAAACATGTTACTCAGCCAAGCAAAGACCCAGAAGCATAGGCTTGAGTCAGGCAGGCACACAGGGAGACCAGAGGGGCCCTGCAGAACATCACTCACTCACACCTATCCTTTCCAGTTCCCTTCACCTGCAGGGTGTTGGGGGAGTGTACTGGGGGTATTTCTATTAATTTGCCTTTAATGACCTGTAGACATTTGCTACTTGCCACAAGTGGGCTCCTCAGCTAGACAGGCTCCTGGTGCCACCCACTGCCAGGATGGAATTGGAACACATGCTGCTGGGAAGGAGCAAGAGCACATGGGGTGCCCCCATGGGTGATGTGGTGCCCCCACGCTCTGGATCTCAAGAGGATACAGGTACAGGACTCAGAAGAAAATTGGAATGAGAGAAAGGAACTCTTTCTTGTGCTTCAGCTCAGAACTTTAACCCACTCAGCTAGAGAGAAGAGCTGAGGTGCCTCCTCCTCAGACCTGAACCCCAGCTCTTCACTTCTTCTGGAGATGTGGCTTTGCCGTTCATATGTGGCACATCCACACATTCCCCAGATCCTAATAATGGCAACTGACAGCTTACCCTGGCAGGAACCTGCAGGGCCATTTGCCCTCATTTCCCCTGTGGGGAAGAGCGACATGATCGCTTTTGTAACTCCTGATACACGAGAACTTACACTAAGCCAGCTGTAATGGCACCTTTTGGCTGCTGCATTGATTTCCACTTTACTGCGTTTGCAGGTTATACTGCTTCACTTTTATGGGATTTTCCTGTCCTTCCCTTCAAACCAACTGAAAAGGTACCAAGGCAGTTTCACCTCTTCCCAGTGAGGCAAAGGCACCTGCAAGGCTCCGGTGGCAAAGCAGGGCACAAAGTCTGCAGGCACCGTGCAAGGCAGGTGTCACTGTAAGGCAGCAGCTCTAAAATGGACAACCATCAGATTCCAGAATCAGAGAGAGAGAGAGAGAATCCTGTTAATTCACTAAAGAGCTGTTTTACACTCTGCTGTGGTTCCATTCTAGGCAAGAGAAAGGCAAGAGTGGCATCACAGTTGAGTGGCATCAGCTTCCTGAGAGGTGGCGACCTGTCCCCTGAAGCCAGCGGGAGCTTCCTGCTTGCTCTGTGTTTGCCCCTCAAAGACACCCAAAAGCACCACATAAGCAAAACCAGACTAAAGGAGATCTATATCCATTTCCCCCTTGACAGAAGGTATCAAGGTAGTGAAGGCTGAGCTGTTCTAATCAGTGTCAAAGGACAGTTAAAACTGAAATGAAACATGGAGGTCTATTCGCACAGCAAAGTCTGTAGCTTCAGTCTCGACAGGTAAATAAAGCAGGGACTGTATGCAACACCTGAACTACTTCTGGGTGACTGGGGAAAAGGAAAAAAAGAAAAAAGCAAAAAGGAGTGATTTATTAAACAAAACCTTAATCCTGAGGGAAGATCTGATGGCCAAGAAAATGCTGGCTGTATCTGAACTTCATCCCCTTGACTCAGAGATGAAAGTTGTGTATCTGCAAGTTGCCTTCAGTGGTACTGGAGGGGACTCGTTGGAGAGCTGCTTGCACTAGGCTTCAGCAGGAAAAAGCTTTTTTCCCTGTGCTTGATTTTTTTGTCTTATAGAAGAATGAAAAAAAAATGACCATGTCTCTACATGAAGAAAGAAATTGCAAAAGCTCTGCTCTGCCCCTCGTCAGTGGAGACAGATCTGTTCTTTTATTTACGCTGCATGACATCCAGGCAAGGAAAAGCTCCACAGAAATAAATTAGGGTCACTGTCTGTCAGTACAGATGTGCTCCTGGCTGCTAAGCAGCAGAATATGGCATAAGCCCCTGCCTCTGCTCCAGAGAAAATTTTGCAGTGAAAATGAAGCTGCATTGCAGATCCTAAAGGTGACGGTAATTAGCACTGGAAAGGAAATACACAGCAAAATTCCCCCACCTGTGTAGGGGCCACCACAAGCAACTGACACCTCTCCCTGTGAAGAAGTGAAATTCTCCAGGAGGGTAGAAAAGTACATGTTTCCATGTGAGGAGCATGAGGGAGAAAAGTCAGAAGGATATACATTTCAGGAGTCCTCCAAGAACTGAGGGGGTTTGTTGTTGCTGTTTTAGGAAGAAGCACCTAAAAACCCCCACCATTTCCTAAAGAATTCTCTGAGAAGACAGTCTTACTGCAAAATCTACTTTGAAGCATATTAAACGAAGAAGGCACAAGATGCGCTTGTTCCAGAATAAGAATTGCTGGAGAAATGTTCTATTGCACTCTCCATTCACAGTCTGCCTCAGATGCAAATGAAATCTCAAGTGCCAGCAAGCCCCAGACAGAAGCTCTCCCCAAGCACTTTGCAGTGATGGGTTTAAACTCTGGCAGCCCTGTGGCCACACCAGCTGAAGTCAAGGTGCTATTTCCCTCATATCCTTGGCCATTAGGAACATTGCCAGGAAGAAAAATCAGAGTTCACACATAACCAGGGGCCAGGACTGTCTAACTTTCTACCTTGAACAGTCAGATTGAATTTCAGCATCTCAAAGGTGAACTTGACTTTAACAAACAGCCCCTTTTACTGCATGAAGGATCCAGACTTCAGAAGGGAGAGGTGCCACAGAATACACTGGGCAAACTGAGATCCCAGTGATCTGTCTGCAGAGCAGGCAGTCCTCCTGCAGGGATTGAGGGGTGCAGTTCCAACACGTTTCCAGCTCTGTTCCCTGCTTCTCCCAAGGAATAAGAGACAGACCCAGCTTTGAAAAGATGGCACCCGGGCTGAGGCTGGGTCACAGCATTTCTCAGCTCTGCTCTTGACTCTGTGACAGATCATGGCCCATTTGATGGGAGGCAGATAAAGCTCAGTGAGGCTGAATGGCTTCTCCTGTACTAGGGAACTGGGCACCCTCCTGTTCTCTCTTTGCTGTTATGACACCAAGCATGAGTGTTTCTAAGGGAACAGGACACGAAACTGAGCAGTGTCATACCAAAGTCACCACAGCAGTCAAACTTTTACAACTATGGAAATTGAAAGCTCTCACTGATGCTCCTTTTGGGTAGGTGGAGGCCTTGGTGAACCAGAACTTGCCCTGTTGTCACGGTCTGTGTCACCTCTGTTGTGTAGTCACCCAAAAATGTGGCCTGTGCTTGCCAATAATATAAAGCACATCCAGATTTGGTATGTTTTGCCTACACACCATACCACTGGCTGAACACTTTGAAGTAAACTTTGATAATTTTGAACAAACTTTCATGTAAGAAGACCTACAGAATTTTCCTTTCCATAACCAGCCACACGTCTTTGCCTTTCTGTGTTTTTTCCTTTCCCCACCACATTTTTTTTCATCAGTGATGAAGTGACAAAAAAGTAGGGGAACAAGAAAAAAGAAAGAAAGGGAAAAAAAGAGAAAAATAAGTGGGTGTATATGAAATTTGTAATAAAGCACTCTTTGAAAACCTGTGGCATTAGAAAAAAAAATACAAATTATTTTTCATCCATCTCCAATTATCTTTTACATTTAACAGCAGCAAAGACTAAAACCATAACCTCCAAATCAGAGCAGGGATACCAGGAGTGTTACCATTTGCTGAACATGTAATAAGTAATTTGACCCTTGAACTAACACTGTAGGGCACATCTGGAAATTGCCACTGAGGGGTGACATCAGGCACTAAGGAACCAACCTTCCTGGAGGGAGTGATGTTTTAGAGAGCTCTTTGCCACTGTTCAAAACTCCCCTAATTTACCCTTCCTGCCTACAAAGTGTTTAACAGAAGTTTGCGCCTGCATTAGGGCCCCAGCAAAGCAAAGCCTACGTTTCTTCCTAGGTAAAATCAAGCAGGACTGGTAAAGAATGTGCCCCATTACCTTTTCTCTCCCTCCTCAGAGTCCAGAGAAACCAGACTGCATGGAAAAAGCAAAGCCAACCTCTAGAGAGCTGTGCTCTGGGGCAGAAGGCTGTTTTCATCCCAAGTCCCTGCTTCCTGCCCTCCAAACAAGCTTTACACACTTTTCTCTGTAAGCTGGAGCAGTCAGGGTGACATGGCTTTTATAAACGTGTACACAATGCCCTGCAACAGGCACCGGAGAGCATGTGAGCAGTCTGTGCAGGGGCAGAGGGAAAGTTTAATCCAAGTGCCCTGGTGTCAAAGAAAAGTTTGCAGCGGCCAAGTCCCGGTCATACATGAATGCTGGCTTCTCAGAGCGAAGCAGAAGGAGCAGCAAGGCAAGTGCAGGGCACCTCAGAGACAAAAGGACTGAAAACAAAATGAAAACAAATGAAAAAAAATCAATTCCGCTGAACCCAGACAGGGCAGGCAAAGAACAAAGGGTCAGAAGACAAAGCTGGAAACAATAGACCAGCAAGATTAATATCAGTTGTGAGGAAGAGCTGGGACACTGCTGAAGGAGAATGGAAAGGGCTTAAAGTATAAAAACCAGAAGAGATTCCTAATTGTGAATCCTGACCTGCAGTTTGATCAGCACAGCTCTCCCACACTGCTGCCCTGACTGAAAGGGCTCCTCTCACCTTTGATTCCTGGATGGCAATGATGGGCACTTACCAGAGCCCTTTCTTTGCCAATAACAACAGAGCCATGCAAGTGAGATCTAAAGACAGCCACAAACTTCCTGCGGTTTTTACATCTTTGTTCTGAGTTTTGCATGTTTATTTCATGCCTTGGTCTAATTCTGGTGGGGCAGGACTTCAAGATTTCTGCCTGGGAGTTCCCCTCTAGCAGCAGATGCTCCAGCACCATTTGCCCCGTGATGCACAGCCCAGTTTTGGAAGCCTACACTCAGGCTGCCCTGGATGCTCTTGGCCACGGGACTGCTGCGCAGCCACAGGCCCAGCAGTGCCACGAGCAGGGTGTTAGCTGACATTTCCAGAGGGTTTGCTGCTCCTTGCAGGCCCAGAGATCTGGTACCTGGGGAAACACTGCTCCCCAAAAGTGTAGGGCTTGCTGCCCGTTGCCATACAGAGCAATAAACACAGAGAATGGTCCTAACTGATCACTGGGCAGACATGGATAAGCACCTTCAGAATCCACTCGGGCTGCAATTTTTAGTGGGGAAAAACAGGCTGTATTAAGGAAAGCCAAGTGATCATGAAGTCCAGGTGAATCAATATTTTCTCTTTTTCCTATCCTCAGACATCAGCAAAGTGCCACAGTGTGTACAAATATGATGTGCTTTGCCCTAGAGGCAGGTTGGTAGGGCTGGAAGGAAATGATCTTTAAGCCAATGTTATCCAAAAGTACGAGCAGTCAAGAAACATTGCAAAACCAGGATGTTTAAGAGATTAATTGGGCAATCTCACGTGGAGACAAAACAAATTTGCCTGCTGTTCTACAGTGAAGCCTTTCTCTATTCTCCCCCTTGAAGACCAAGGGCTCCCTTAGCTCGGTGATTACTGTAAAGAGGATTAGTTAAGCAGAGGTAGTCAAAGGCCTGCTCTGGGCAAAGGGCAAACCAAATCATACAAAGCCACTTGACATTTCTGAGCTGCACAGGCAAAGCTGACCTTGCTGTCCCAGGGCTGGGGAGGTAGTGCTGATCCATTGCTCCTGCTGGAAGCAGTGAGATGAGCACACTGGGCCGGGCTGGGAGGGGTGAGCCTGCCTGACCACACCAACTCCCTGTTCCTGTGCTGCAGGTTGAACGGAAGAGGTGGGACAGCAACCTCTGCTATCGGTGGGGACAGATGTCTCTGCCACAGAACAGCCACAGGTGACTCAACTCCTCCCCTGGGGACAGCTCAGGTCTCCAGAGTTCTGGGCATTTCTCTGCTGTTGCAGACAGCAGCACCCAGCCCACGCACAGTCCCCCTCCCCACCCTGCCACCATCACACCTCTTCTGTGCAGGCTACCCAGAACACACAGGTTGTAAGGGAGTGAATCACACAGCTCTATAGCCAGAGAAATTTAAACTCCTTATCCATTTCCTCCAGCTCAGGAACCCAGGCGTGTAACCTGTCGTACCTGCCTGACACCTCGGTGAATTGACTCAAAGCCTGTGGTGTCTTGTAACAGCCAAAGTCACACTGGGTAGCAGGAATTCCTCTAATGGTCTATTTACATCAACACGATTTTAACAGGAGCCTTTATTTCCATTACTCCAATATGGATGTTTTATTATTCTCAGAACAACCTTTCTCTCTCCTGGGATACTTCACACTAAAATCTCATCCAGGAGATTTACAAGGGACAGACAATACTGTTTTTCATGTTGCTTTAGAAGTCAGGGAGAGTGTGTTTCTCTTTGTATTAAAGCTTAGGACCTGTGCACTTAAAGAAAAAAAATCTTAGTGGGAAGGATGAATGCAATTTAACAACTTAAAGAGAGCCCTGCAGCTCATTTTATGGTTGGGCTGTTGAATTCTGTTGCCTTTGGTTTGCTCCTCATCATTTGGTCTCCTGAACTCCTGTACAAGAGACCATGAACTGCAGCTCCTGCTCACCATGTCCCCTCACTGCTTCAGAAGTGTAGCTCCTGCAAGCACAGGAGTGTTCCCATCCTCTCCTGACACAACTTACACATACCATTGTCTGGATGCGGAACACTATTCACTCGATGGAGAGATTCTACTCTGCTTTTGATCAAGAGCAGTCGCCTCTGGGGGGGAACTCTGCACTGGGAGATGCCCTTCCCTATGGATTGCAGCCAGGAGAGGTTTGCATTGGATTCAGTAAGTATTGAAAGGTAATGGAAGCTTTGGAGGGGCAAGAGCACAAAAAAATATCCTTAAAGTGGAACTTCTGTGTTCAGTTCTCTTCAGTCTTAGCAATGCAGCCCACCAAGAGAAACCCTGGGAAAAGCTCCCAAAAAAAGCATTCCTGCAGCAGAGAGCACTCACCCCTGGGCTGCATGGTCAAGGCAGAGCCCCCTCCTGCACCCAGAGATGCACTACAAACACATCCAGAGAGGATTGCAGACTGAGCCTTTATACATATGGAGGCATTCACTTGGAGTCTAGAAGTAGCCAGGACAGCATAAGTGTTTGCTTCCAGTCTCCTTCATTTGGCAGAGAAGAGAGAAGTGAGACTTGACAGTAATATAACAAACATGCATTTATAAGATTCCTATTCCCCATGGAATCACATTTTGTTTCCTCCTCTGGTAGGAAACATAGCTTGGAAACGAAGATGAATTGGCTTGCTAGACAGAAGAGTAAAACAGATAAAGTGAGATGCAGGCCATGCATTTATTCAGATGCACATTCAGTCTGATGGGAAATCTGGCAGATGATGTCCCCCAGCTTCTGAGGACCCAATCATTACCACCACAGGAATTTCTAGGTGCAGTGCTTTTTTTCTCCAGTGCAGCTGCTGTTACCAAAAGCATCTTACACCAATGGCTACAGAACTCAGTTTCTTTCCCTTGGGAGAAATTTATCCCCTGGAGACAGCTAAGCAAGGTCATCACCTCTGCTGCTTCAGAAAGGTTCTTTTCACATGTAAAGGCTGAATTTATACTTGCATGTAAAACATGTCCTGGCCTTCAGTTACTATCACTTATGTCCTAATGCTCAAAAGATTTATGCTTCATAAAAGAAATAGAAAAGCTGCTTTTAACCCTGACAGTATATTCCTCCTCTTTCTTCGTAAGAAAAGATGGTTTAGGTAAAATCTTAAGTAGAAGAAAAAGGCTTCAAAACGACCCTTCTCACACTTATGACTGTGCTTGCCACAAGAAATAAAAACCACAAAATCCCAAACAAATAACAAAACAAACCAAACAAACCCCCACAACACTACGAAAAAACCCCACCCAAGTGACATTTATTCCATTGTAGCAACTTCATTCTCTTACTAACTCCTTCAGGTTTCCTGCAGGATCAAATTCAAAGAATTTGAAGGCACTGCCTCCATGAAATGAACTAGAAAACAGTTTTAAGAGGCCACTTTGGAATCTGTCCAGGACTTAAATCCTCCATAGCACCTGAAGCATCTTGGTGACACAGAGAGCAAGTTCAATTACCCACTAGCCCAGGGAGTTATTGTGCAACATCAGAACTCCAGAGACAGCTGGTGGCAGACTTGTTTTCAGGCAGGCTGTTGTCTTCCATCCCATTCTTTAAACTTAGAACCAAAATTTGTACAAAAGTTTTCAGATTTTTTTTTCCCCTGCCCTCTGCTGGCGAGAGGGTGAGGGTTAAGAACACACACCAAGAATGCAAACAGAAAATCAAGACACCTTGCCCAGTGCAATCTGTTTCTTCATTTCATATCATCTGATTTAAGGTGAAGCAAGAGGGAGCATTAATTTAAGCAGCTATAAAGAAAAAAGATTGATTGAAAAGTAATTTTTGCTCCATTTCTTATGGATAAGAGTCCCAGGTGTCTGTTTTTCTTACATTTTCTTGTTAATGGCTGTTCCCTTTTCAGCTCATAAGCTTCAAGGTCAGCTCCAGGTCAAATTACACTTAGCCCGAGATGCTCAGCACCTGCAAACCCAGCTGTGGGATCCCTCTCCCTCCTGTGTTGCACTGGGCTTTCCATTCCAGCATCCCAGTCTGGAAAATTTGGATTAGGGTACTGATTTTCATATTAGAGGCTTAGGGTACAAATTTTCATTTCTGCATTTAGATGGCACAGTCGACAAATGACACCCTACTAATAAAACATGCTAAATCAAGGAGTAAAGTACATGTCTTGGTACATCTAGATATGTTTAACCTCTGAATTACTGACTGCTGGCAAGTCAGAGATACAGGATGAACTTAAAGACAGTAATGTCTCCTGCAGCTTTCCATCCGTGTGAATAGTGAGGGACAGTTGCTTTTCTCCCACAAACAAACTAAAATCTAGCAAACATAGGAAAGAAAATAAGACTCTGAGAATATTGGGGGCTAAAAATACCCCTATTGCCAGATCCTGGAAAAAACTCAAGCCTTGTGAAAGCTGGCTTATGGCCAGTGTTTAGAAGGTGGGGGCTTGCACAGATTTTACACACATTAATGCACTCTGGTACCTGACATCTGTAAGAATTAAGTTTATTTGCCTTTACAGTATAGTATGGAAGAGAAAATAGCACGCATTTTCCTAAATGAAAATACTGTGGGGGAGAAAAATGAGGAAAAATATCTAAGAAAGGAAAATAATCTAAACTCACAACTTCAGAAAAATTCCCTCAGAAATCTGAACAGCCCAAGGGAGATGAGTTCAGGCTGTAAGACGAATTTGCACTTCTTTGTGCTCACTACAAAAGCCCTCCAAGAGCAGGGTGGCTCCAGTTGGCTAAAAATGGTCTATAAGAGCAAAGTGAAAACAAATCTTCTTAGTCGTGGACCCTACTCCTACTTATTCATCCCTAAAGGAGACACAAGCATCAGTGCTCATGGTGACCATCACGATCTGAGGAGGAGAACACCGTCCTGCTTTTGACTGGGTCTCCATTCCCAGCCCTGAGCTCCACCACAAGCAGTTAAGAACCATCAGGAAGACTTCCTAAAAAGGCGAACCACTGCACTAACTCTTCAAAGACCAAAACAGAAACAAGAGGTTCTTAATCCATCTTTTTACGAAGAGGCCCTCCAGGGTTTTGTCAGCCTTTTAAGGAAGGGAACTGCAGCTCGGCAGCTGCACCATGTGTGAAGTATTACAGCATTTGTTTGGAACTGCTGCATGAGGTGGTGATGATTCCAAGGAGGTCTGGCTACTGCTGCAAGAACTCCACAGTCAGAGGGAGACAGAGACGTGCACCCAAGTTTAAAATACTTGCACATCTGCAGGAACACAGGGCATTTGTATCCAAAACTCAGTTTTCAGTGGATTCTTCATAGTAGAATATGAAGAAGAATGACAGAGAAACAATTTTGACCAGGGAGATGACAAGTTGGGGTTCTTTTTCCTATAGGAACACGAAATCCTTGCTTGGATTGATAATATGTGGGTAGAGTGGAGGACAAGGGATCAAAAGGCAGGACCAAGGCTATTCTGATGTATTAAAGCTAGAAAACTTGCTTCTCAGGGACCTTGCCTGGTCAAAAAACAGGGGCTGTAATAGGTAACTTCTGTCAGGCCCCAGGAAGCTGTTGTTTGGAGTACACAGCTAAACAAAAAATCTACAGCTTTTGGTTCATTATCTATTCCCCTATGGACTGATTCTCCAAGCTTGGGCAGTCACAGTTCTGGTCTTCCATCCATGAGATGCTGCTTGCTCCTGGGGAATCTTTGGGATCAGTTTCCAGACCTTAATACTCCAGGTGGTGAGCATAATCAAACATTCAAGAAGAAATCTCTCCACCAAGAAAAAAAATAATCCTGACATGTTCCATATGCACTGAGTTGGCATCTGGATATAAAATCTGCAACACCTAACTATGCCAAAAAGCTTCCTGAGACTCCAGAAATAAAATTCCTAAGTGTGCCCTCAACTTGACTGCCAGAGGAATCTTTTTTATCCCTCCTTTTGATCCTCCCATGCAAAAGTTTCCAAAGATGGAGCAAGCACCCAATTTCACATTTGGCAGTGCTAGAAACAACGCTGCAGTGGCCTTGAAATGTTTGACATTTCTGCTTGTCTGGATGCTAATTCTGCACAGGAGGCAGCTCTGCCTGCACGGGGCAGAGCCCAGTGCCTGTGGATCCAGGCACCCCCAAAGGAGTCAAGGATTTGCTGTAACTGCAGCCACAGCAAGGTTCTCATTTGCTTCTCCAAGACTCACACCTTGATACCTCCTTGTTATTTTTCTTATCATTCCTACTTCATTTTGGGGTGGTTTTTCTTGGTTTTTTTTCTTTTTTGTTTGTTTGTTTTTGCTTTTTTTCCTACAAAGCACAAAGTTTCTCGGAAACAATCAGAGCATGACTTCTATCTAGCTGTTTCATCAGGCTAAGCATGCCACCCGCTTTTACACATCCCCTTTTTTTCCCCTGATTATTTCCCTTTTGAATAAACTCTCCATTATCAAAATAAAATAACATCATTTACAAAGCACCACCTCAGCAGCACGCCTCAGCTTTCATTTCACAGGGCTATGCCAGCAGCCACAAACAGAATCAAAGCAGCCAATTAAAAATCCATATTCATTAACAAACATCATGTGTGCTATAATGCCCTGCATTGACTGTGGCACGGCAGGAGATGGGGAACTCGCTGAGTTTTCCTGCTCTCGGTCTGAAGCATTGTTCTGTCAGAGGAAGGGTTTTACCTTTGCTGCTCCAGGCCACAAGGAGAGTGTCCTGCAAGCCCCCGGGGCCGGGGCAGTGGAGGGGGCAGCTGCTGCCCTTTAGCATCAGGGACATTCCAGACACAGCACCTTGCCGGGACAAGGAGCACACAGAGAACACCACGAACCTGTGCCAGACCCTTCCCACCGAGGTCTTTAGGTGCCAGCAGGACCAGTGGCAAACGAGTCTGCGGCACCACGAGCAGACAACGCAATAAACTCTGCATATGCTTGATTGATGCCGCTCATCGGCGCAGCGGGGCCAGGTCCAAGCTGCTGCAGTGAATTTCCAAATTGCCCTGGCTCCAGGGGAGCCGCTTTGATTTACACCATCAACACTTCACCGCTGCAGACAGCCACAGACATAAGTACAATATTTCAGGCCTATACAATGAAGTTATATGAAGGCGTGCCAGGGTTATTTATTTATTTGTATCCACACGCCTGAGATTTACAACTCTTTATAAATACAAGCTGGGCAATTTGCTTTCTATTTTTAGCAGGAATGCTTTGTGCAGGAAACAGCTGTCAGCCACTGGGAGCTGTGTTCCTCAGAGCAGCAGCTTCAGACAAAGAGAGGCCTCTTAGAATTCAACTGGAGAACTAGGGTCACTGCTTTGTGATGGAAAAGAAGCTGGAGATAGTAGACAGCAAGAAAAAATAAGCAGTTAACAGAACCAAACCCAGGAAAATGGGCTAGAAAAGCTCTCAGAAAAGGAGCCTTACACAAACACATATGAGAGTGACTGCCTCATTCTTCCCAAATGGCTTCAGAGCCCAATATTGTCCAATTCTGACCAAGTTCAGCAAACATTCACAAGACTTGAGGACAATCTATTCCTATTGCCTCAGAGAAGGCAAGCAGCTGGGTGTTAGATGAGAGATCCTGCTGATATCCTCTCTATGGAAAAATCTGTTCTAGGAGCTCAGGCCGTTTGCAGAGCCAAAGCTCTCCACAGCAAACACACACCAACGGGGAATCAGATCCCACCAGAGCTGCCGCCTCCGTGCAGATGCCCACTCACCTTGGCAGACGAAGGAGGAGGGTGTTTCCCCAGGATGGACCCGTGCAGTGATGAACACCACTTTCTGTTCGGCCCCTGGACGCAGGTTTGCTGCAGCAGAAAAGGGACAGAAGGGGAAGAAGATAAATAAAGATTCTTAAACTGCACCCCAGGTGTAGAAACAAGCAACTGTTAATTTTTAAAACACATGCTTTTATTAAAATTGGTCATATGTTATAAACAAGCACAGTCCATAACCAAAGAGGCAGCATCACCAGGTGCCCTCACCAGGCTGCACAAGGGCTGCAAGATGGATGCCATGCAGCCAAACCTGCAACCACAAATTGAGCCCTCTTTTTAAACCGTGAGATTTACTGCAGTGAGTTTAACTGTGCTGTAATTGTGCTCTCACTTGTGATAAATGTCCCCCTGGGCCACAGGAATAACAGTGGGGCTCCAGTCAAGGTAAAGCCAATTGCACCCTGCATTACACTTGGTGCAAGCCTTAACAGGGCCAAGTAATGGCAAAGTGCTCCAAATTATATTTATAAGGCTTTGCTCTAGAGGATTTGGAGGTGATGTTTTTAAAAATCTGTTAAGTATTTGGGACTGCATCTGCCCTGACTAAAAGAAAAGTTTAAAAAACAATATAGAAAAGAGACCAGGATTAAATCCAGGAACCTTCTCCAGTGAGGGCATGAAAAGGTGCCATTTCCACCTTCAAATTACAGATAGGTGGAAGGCAGATTTAGATCCTACCTATGCTGAACTTAACATGGGTTAATCCCTCAGTTTTGAAACCACACCACTTTTGCCACCTGCTTCAGCCATAAACTACGTGGGTCAAACAGGATCCTTTCTTTGTTTGCACTGTGACTGCATTTAATAAACAGCAGATAAAAATGATGCTCTTTCAAAATAGGTTCTGGGAATTTAAAGACAATAAGAGGTCAGGACCTCAGTTAAATGTCTTATCTCAACCTGAACGCACACAGCGGGGGTTATGCTAAGCACAGCAGGCTCCAATTGCTAGAGAGAGTTTAAGTCTTTGTTTTGAAGCAAAAAGTTTACAGACTGGGAACTAAATCCAAGCGCTTTTTTTTCTGTTTTAATTAGGTAGATGTATTGTGCACATATCCAAAGTTAGACCTTCATTTTCAGAGAAGTGTGCGAGTCCTCAAGACCATACCTTAGTTAATTTTTTTTATTTCCCAAATTCTTAGAAATGCTGAGTTTTCCCCATGGCAAATCACATCTAACAGAACCATAGGAATAATCAATACATTTTTTGCTTTTCTCAGGAGACAACTGCAGCAGGTTTCTTTTATTTCCTTAGCACCTCAAAGTCCTGCAGCTGCTCTCCCTATAACTCAGTCATTCATTTGTTCTTTCTTACACCAGCTTCACCATTCTCTGATGTTTTTGAGCCCCAGAGGCAAAGAAATCTAAGAAAGAAGGTCTCTACCAAACCCAGCAGCTGGTGGGGTCAGTTCTGCTGGCAGAAGAAAAGTGGGAGGCAGCAAAAAGGAGCACAACACCATCAGCTAGGAGTCGACGACCATCCCACACCATTTGCATTAACATTAAGGAGTGTGGGAAGAAGGAGATAAATCACCAAACCAGCTTTAAAGAACAAAAGGAGAAGGCTGGGATCACTTTTGCAAGAGGAGATGAGTTTTCCTCCCCTCTTGGAAAACCAGCATTACATTAAAGGGACTGTGATGCTCAGCAATGGCATGGCTGCCACTCTTTGGATCCGGACCAGCACCCTGGTTAGGAATCTTTTGGACAGGGGATTGGTTTGGGGTGTTTTGTGGCTTTGGCTTTGCTTGTTTTCAATTACAAAATTGTTGTTATTTATGCTTCATAACAGTTATTAGAATCATTATTATAATCAGTAATTTTCACTATGCAAGTCTATTTTAATTGGCAATAAATTAAAATTTCCACAAGTCAAGTCTGCTTTGCCCACAATGGCAATTAGTAAATGAATCCCTGTATTTACCTTGACCCATGAGCTTTTCCATCTTATTTTGTCCCCCTGTCCTGGATAAGAGGGAGCAGCTGGGTGGGCATCTGGCTGCCGACCAAGGTTAACCCACTAAGCAACTACAAAACACCATTGCATATTTTAATTTAAATGTTACATTGGAAATGCATCCTATTTTCTACTTCAGGATTGAAAAGATCAATCAAAATTAAGAAGATTAGAAGTGTATAGCTTTGCTTAGTAGGTGCCAAAAGCACTTAAGCAAAATGACAGAAAGGCACAGTCCATTTAGCCACAGCTCTGAGACTTGTGGAAATGCAGAGAAATCATCTGTTGTGGTACTACTTCTACCCTTCCAAACACCACAGCAGTGAATTTAGAAACAAAACTCTGACAAAACAAGTTTTCTTGGAAAGAAGGGAAAGAAAAGTGGACAGGTCTGGAACCGTCCCTTTTTCATTTTCTGTTCTGGAAAGTCTCTTGAAGATTGAAATCAACATTTTCTTTTCCCTTTGAAGGTCACATAACTGTCATCATCATGGATAATATTTGCCTTGACTGAGGCCTAAACAATCTGTCACTGTGTGTTCCTCATGTCCTGCTACTCACCCACTGCCACCCTGCCTCTGCTCAGAGGACAATCCCCCCAGGCAAAGCTGTGAAGATCTGAGGAGCCATTCGGAACAAGCAGCACAAACCTCAACATCCATTCTGGCTCTCCAGATACAGCAAATGTGACACTGAAGAGAAACTCCATTAGCTGCAAGCAAGCAGCTCAGACCTCTCACTCGCGCTCTTTGGCCATCAACCCTTGTTCCTTCCCCTCTAAAGCTGGGGCATGGTCAAGCCATCACTTAAAACAACCCCACTGGCAACACTCCCTCAGCTCTCACCCAGCAAACAGCAATTTCCACTCCTGGTTGCATGTTACACCACTGCAACTAAAGCAGGGTCGCACAGAAAACATTTTCTACTTACAAAGAGACACTTGGATCAAACTCTAAACCTCCACGGGAAGGCAGCAAATTCACTTAGCCATTTCCATTCAATTTTCATTTTTATGCTACTATAAAAACATGAAAATGGCAGTATTTGTATATAGCAGCTTAATGGTAAGTATCTAGAAATTTCAAGCAGAAATATTAAATTTATGGAATTCCATTTGCACTTCCAAGATGAGGTGCTGTAACAGAACTGAGGTAGAATATCACTCCTCAACATTCAGTATCTTTTCTGCTGCCTTGTCAGACCAGAATCAAACTGCAGATTTGTGGTTTCTTTAGGTCTTGCAGCCATGATGTAGCTAATGATTCAAGTTCACTAATTAGCACTAAGGATGAGAGTCTGACCCTAGAAGTCTGCTCCAGAAAGCCTTTAGGCTGGTGCCCAGCAGCAGAATTTGGGAGTGAATTTACTTCTTTGCAGAGGACTTCAAAGTTGAGGCAATTCACTAGGAAAATCTTGCAATCTCCAGAAGACCAGAAGGCTCTAATCCATGGGAATCCATTACCCTAAAAACATATGGCCAAATAATTATTTGATTTAAATACCCATATGTATTTTAATGGAATGTTATCCATTGCAAATGAATTCCATATTGTCGTCCTGTCCCAGGTACATTGCAGTATGAGGTGGGCTGTTGCCAGCACTTTTTATTCAAAACTCTGTGAGTTAAAGACTCCACAGAGGAAATCGAAATAACTCAATTGCATTGCACTCCTCTGTGCCACCTCGGCTCGTCAGTGTCCAACAGAGCTGCAACATCTGTGTCGAAAGCAAACGCCGGTGTCGGTGCTGCCCCAAGTGCCTCGTCTCCACCACATTAACCTGCTTTAGCAATCAAATCCAAGCAGAATTTACTGTACTCTGGTTTTTCCTAAGAGACCAGGGCAGCACCTAATCCCATTTATTTTTGTTACTTCTGGCCACAAATGTCATTTCAGGTAAGAACATACATCCCAGCAACACAAGAGTGCACAGGAACAGCATTTTTGGTCAGTACCAAATCCCACTGGACTTGGTGAGGTCAGATAAACACCAGCTTCTCTTTCTCGCCTTCTCTAGCTGGCCTGAGCAGTACAAAGAAACTAAGTGGGACAGAAGGTGGAAATGATGCCATTTATACCACAGAGTGATGAGCCAAGACTGGACTACAGGTTTTGGAAGCCAAACACCTATTCTTGTGTACTTTTATCTGAAATGGGAGGCAGCAGCTTCTCGTGTCCCATGCAAAAGCCACAGAAGGTCAGGCCTGTGATGGGATAGCACTGCAACAGGGGACCCTCACTGCTCAGGGACTCCCCTCACCTCCCACCACACTCAGTCCTGTCTGGGCTTTGCTCAGCAAAGCCTCCCTCGTGCATGGACCATCTACTCAGCCACGGTCCTGCATGTAACGCCCAAAACTGCATCCAAAACCTTTCAGGTTCTGGATTTCCATTCCGGCTCTGTCCTTGACTCTGTCAGGTGCTTAGGTACATGATTTGTGTGACGGACTTGTATCGTGCTCAAGAATGTGCTTAACCATAATTCTGGCATGAGAGCTGTGCTGAATTGGGGCCATTTTGCAGGAAGCCAGCCTCTGAGATCATTGTCACAATGTTTTAGAGTTGGATATTGTGCAACTATTATCCTTTATTGCCCGTTTTATGCCAAAGTCTCTCTTTCTTTTTACATTCCTCTTAAAAGCAAAGCTATTTTGGAGCATTTAATATTATTTAATCTCTTTACTCTGGCAGCACAGAAATTACAGGAACCATTACAATGGTCCTGTGTGAGCGTATGCTTTATTGATGTATATGCTGACCTAATATCAAATTGATTTTACTCAGCTTTTCTGCTGACCAGGGGAAAATGCAAATTGGGTATTATATTTGCACACTAATTTTATTGGGCCCCTGTGTCTTCATAAAAAGATAAAGTTTGGGCTAATAAAAATAAAACATTTCTGGGGCTAATATAGGCAAATGTTTATGTAGGCAGGTAACAAATTGGTTTGTCATTTAGGGGAACATAAAGAGCACTAAAATCATCTTTAGGCAAAATAGATTGGTGGCTTTTGCTTAGCTTTTAGCTTTCATTTGCAAAATCAATTTAATGTAGCACAGTGTCTCAAAGAAAGGGTGACACAGGATTAAGACATTCATTGTATTCCCCCTCCATAACTCCCCCTTATTCAGAGGCCCTGGGATTTGGGTTTGCTCTTGTTCAAAGCAAATTAAACATATTTCAGCAGAAAACGGAAAAAAGGAACCTTTAGACTTTTGCCATACGTGAGCATCCTGTTGGGACCAACAGGGGCAGGTAGGAAAGTGGGACTCGGTGTTCTGAAGGCAGATGGGCAGATGCTGACAGAAACTCAAACACTCGTCAGTGCCACCAGGAACTGAAAGGGAGGTACCTGTATGATCTTCGTGCTGGCTGTGCCTTTGTGCCTCCCTCCCCTTCCCTCTCTCAGCCCTCTGTGCGTCCCCAACGGCCGGCAAGCCCTGCTGGAGTGTGGCTGAGTGAACTCCGATGGCAGCGTAAGGAGACGGGCACAGATCAACAGCCCAACGTCTCCTGATTGAAGGGATTGACCTATTTACATCCCAG
Source organism: Pomatostomus ruficeps (assembly GCA_013400735.1). NCBI lineage: Eukaryota > Metazoa > Chordata > Aves > Passeriformes > Timaliidae > Pomatostomus > Pomatostomus ruficeps. Next base: position 349,575 of record VYZT01045370.1, read on the forward strand.
AGCAGGCACTGTTTCTACTCAGCTCTTGGTTTTCACCCCCTGCTTCCCCTTCCCTTCCTCAGTGGCAGGGTGTTCTGTTCTGGAGGGGTTCCATGGAGTGGGAGGTTGCATAAACAGTTTCGATGTTAATACTTGACTGCATTTTCAACTTAATAGCCCAGCAAAGGGATCTGACTGTGAAGCAAAAGGCCAGAAATATCTCCTGGTAAAATTATGCTGAAGCACAGCCCGAATGACACTGCAGAGCTATTTGCAAAATCAGAAATGGCAAATGACTACAGAGCAAGAGCCCCTTTACCTCCCAGCCCCATTTGCTTGTTTTTAATCTTCATTACATCTTGTAAGCAACCATTTCTCCACTTGGGCTTTCTGATACTGGCAGCTCACTAAGCTTTCGAGGCAGGGAAATTAACTGCACGCAAAGCCAGTCAAGGTACACTCACATCTTTCCTCCCTCCTCATCTCCACTAAAAAAAAAAAAACTCAAGACCCAAAAACACTCTCAAAAACTGGAGGTTTTGTTTTTAAATTATACATATGCATTTGAATGTTGGAACATACAGTCCCATGAATAAGAATAGAAATCTGGAATATGAACAGCACATTATTCATCCTCAAACGGCCAAGGTGACGACAACTCACAATTAAGGATGCAGACAGTAGCATTTAATGTCACCTACCTGCATCACTGTCACATCATAACAGTTTAGCAGGCAGGTCCCCAGCCTGCTTTCTTTTTCCCTCTTCTGCTTTGCTATTTATAAAGTCAGGTTGGAGTGTAGATCAACCCCTTGCCCTCCAGAGACCGGAGGCACGCAGTAAATTATGGGAAGGCTAAGTGGTACATCAAATGTGTCTCCTCAAAGCTATATATCATCTTGTTAAATTTGATGTCTAATCCCAGAACCCCAGAAATCATTCCCAAAATCCCAGAAAATGCATGTGTCCTTCAGATGATATAGAACAAGAAAGTAAAGTTTACCTGCAGGGAAAAGAAAAAAAAAACACCAAGACAAAAACATTCTAGACACGATTTGCTAAAGTCTTCATTTTACCTGAGTGTCTTTCAATGCCATTTCCTTAAACTCCATCGACTCAGAACTCACCCATCTGTATTTGAATACATAAACTCTGATCTACAGTACTCACATTTTTTTTCCTTGCAATGGTTGACAATAAATCACAAACTGAATAAACCAAAGCACATCCTATTTATCTCTCTCTAAAAATCTTACATCAGATAAAAATGCAGAATCTTACATATGTAGCAGCACTTCTCCAGTCACCACCAGTGACAGCAATAATGATCTTCAGCCATGGCACAGGGTTCTCTGAACTGAGCTCCACAACCCCCCATCAGTGAGGACAAGATGGAAACACCCAGGAGCTGCCTGCTGCCCCAGAGGAAGCAGACCGCATCCTTTGGGAAGGAATCAGTACCAATGGTACCTTTCCTGCTCTCTCTGTTCAGAGCTTTCATCCCTCTAGAACTCTCACCATCCCAGCAGCCTTCGCTTTTTACAAAGGGATAGAACCAAAAGATTCAAATGCAAGACATTTCCACCTGCAATACTACATTACATGGGTACTTTCTCAGCTTGTCTTTAAAATCCAGGGATTCAAAAGATGATGCTAGAACCTGTTAAAAAGCAATTCTCTATCAGCTCTCTCCAGTGGAGAGGGCTACGGCTATGTTTGTTTGCTCTAAGTATGCATGGACTTAAAGATAAGAGAATAATTTGTCAGAATTTCAGCCAAGGTAGCAAAGAGGGAATTACCAACCCCTCACAGAGCAGTCCAGCAGTTACAGGAGCAGCCAGGACACCTTTGATCTGTTTGGTTTTTTTTTCCAGTGGCTTTGCCTGTGATTATCTTTAGTGCTCAGACTTCCCCATATAAAAATTGAGCAAAACCATGTGCACTTCAGAACAGAACTGAGAGTCCCAGTACAGCTATTCTCAAAACTCTTCTAGTTTCTTTGAGATGCACAGCCACGTCCTTGTGCTCATCGTGGATTTTTCCAAGGAAGGCAGTGCTGAAAATGACATTTATAGCTGCCATGAGATGCAACTCCAGAATCTGTGGGTCCAGCATCTCTAACCTCTCATGGCCAATGGATAAAATAATAGGGCAGGAACAAGCTGCAACACAACCTGCAAAAATCAGGGAACATGTTTCTGGGAAGCAGTAACTAGAAAACCTCTATTCACTGGGGCTAGGTCTCATTCACTCAAGAAAGAGGCAGAAAGTATAACAGGAGGAGAACTGGAAACAGAAAATAGTTGGAGAGGCATGAAATAGTGGCCAAAGCTGGAGGTACCTTGTTTGAAGTGGGGCCAGGTCTCATTCTGTGAAGAAAAAAATTTAAAAGCAACCAGAGTTTCAGCCTGCTGGGCCAAAGACTCAAACCTGGGGGAGCAGTGAAGCAACACAACCAGCACTGTCACCGATTAATCTCCTGTGTTCCACCTTTTCGACACTGACTTGAACATGAACCCTTCTCTCTCTTATTCTTCCTAAGCACTCATTGAAAAGAAGTGGGGACATGATCAATTACAGGACACAGGAGATGATTATTTTTCTGATTTATGTGCTGCATCAGACTCTACCTGGAAGGAGGGAGAAGGACTGACAGGGTTAGGAAGAACAAAACCTCCAGTGTACAAACCCTCAAAAGCAGTGATCCCAAGCAAGGTGTGCAGGGTGTTCTGCAAGAGGTTTTGGCCTTTATTGAACTATGACCGTGAGCTCTTCAGGAGCTGAGCCAGCAGGCAATAAAAAGCAACCTGCTGAAATGAGATTCGTGAAGAGCCATGTTCCTCAGAACGTGCCACTGACCTCCCTGGAAAACGCCAGCACTGTCTGGAGAGAGGCTGAAGCTCACAAGGCAAGCAATAGACACCAGTGAATAGCTTTTCTTTTGTTATTCACGGCTTGCCTGACGTCAGAATTTGGACCTGAACACGCAGCACCAAAAGTTAAGATGCTCAGTAGAGGGTCTTACATACCAAATTCAAATTCTGAAATACTTCAGCAAGGTGGGGGATGCAGACTACCCTCAGGGCTGAAGTACACACAGCCCTAAGCCAGCCAGGAGCAAATCCTTCTTTGCTGTAATGTTAGAAATTGGCTTCAAATCAGGATGAGAAACCTGTTCTAAAGGTAAGCAGGATGGCAAAGATGGGGTGGGAAAGGTCCCCTTTTCACAGGCCCCGGCCTTTGTTCATGGATTCTTTGCAGATTTTTATCCCTGCGAGACGACGGCAGAGAGCCTGTGGCTTGGGAGGAGTCTACAGCCCTAAATCAGCTTTGCTGAGGTGTGTGCACTCCCCTCACCTGCAACTGACTCCAGCACCAGCAGTGTCACAGACATGACCTCAGACAGAAGGGCACTAAGAGTATTGGACCTGTATCACAAATCCCAGAGTCTGGCAGAACAAAGTTCTGTCACACCCTTGTCCTTCCCTTCCAAAGAAGGCGGTGAGATGCATGCCTGGAGGCAGGGCACTTTCCGTTCTCATTAAGGGCCAGCAATTAAGCAAGCTGCCATTCTTATTCAGATGCTGCTTATGACATTTTCCCCTCTGTTGCAAAAACAATTATCGCAAAGATGTTTAAATTCCACCTGGACACATAAAACCTTCTTCTTCCCCATCCAACCTGCCACTCCAGTCCCCTGCCTTGCAACAAACTGAGAACAGCTCCTCTCACAGACGTGATCCTTCTCAAAGCTGCCTGTGAGCGCCACATTAACTTCACGTGCACGCAAGTGTCCACCTATCCTAATTGTCCTTTTTGTCCCATCATTAGTTAGCAATAAATTCCAGAGGCGCAGTCAATCAATGCAGCACGGGGCATAAGGGAACAGTCATTTTGTTGCCTGCACAGACACACACTGAAAGGCTGTGTGAGCTTTCTAAAACCTATCTAGTCAGCAAACTGTTAAAACCAATTTATACACACTCACATTCTCTCTCTCAAGGCAATAAGCCTATGGAGAATTTTAATTAAAGTCAAAGGAGCCTTTAAAAGTGGAGGGGGAGAAATCTAGCACAGCGAGAAATAAATTAATAAAAACACGCTCCAAGTTGAAGCTCAAGGGGATCACTCTCAGTCATCATTTATTTAAAGGATGGGACACGTCAAAGATAGGAATGTCAAGTGGGAGATGCTGTGAAGCAGCAGAGGACAGAAAAGGGGCTGACGAACTGCATGCCACAGCTTCTGTAGCAGATCATTTTTTGTCACGTAGGTTATATTTGTGGCTGGCCACCTGCTGCTTGATATTCACTAGCTCTCAAAGTTAGGCACTAAAATGTCTGCATTCCCTTTCTCAGTTGATCTGGGAAGGACCTTATAGCTCATCTAGACCACCCTTATCTGGTCAGTACCCAGTTCCTGTGGAAAACTATTCCGTTCTCTCAACCTGAGGATGTTTTTCCTGGTATTTAGACAGCAGTTTCTTTTGCTGAATTGCATTCTATTTGTCACTTGCCTTTTCCCTTGGTGTTTATATTTTTTTTAATGACTTAATTTTGTATGGATAGTTCTGGCTTTTGCTTGGGTTATAGATTCTCAAGAGGAACTGACTGACCCCTCCAGATGAACCCTTACATGCAGGCAAACCACAGTTTGTTCAATTCTCATGTTCCAGAGATCATGATGAGAGATGAGAGCTGACATCCTTCTCTTCACCTATCATTTTTGCAGCCCCCAAATCGTATCTTGTAGCTTTTTCCATAGCACAGGGATGAGATTTCTTCACTTGAGGCCAGTTGCAAACAAGCAGTGCCACATTTCTTAACTTCAACAACTCTCAGCATCAGCTGCTGGAGCAACTTCTCATCACCTCTGCCTGTCTTATAACAGCTCAGGGAAGTGTAAGATGCTTGTGTGGGTCAGCGTCCTCAGCAGCCTCCTGAGCACCAGCCTGTGGTCAAGGGAATACAATCCTTCTAGTTGGGGCTGTGTCACAACATCCCCAGCGTCAGATGCAAATTAATCACCCAAAATAAATCATGTGATTGGACTGGAAACCCATTCACTCTGATCCTCCAGCTACAAGAATTATGGAGATCCAATATTAACTGCCTATCTTGACGCTCATTATCTTATTTAGAGAGACTTGTGCTGTCTATTTTCCAGCTAGATACCTTGGTAGAAACAAAAACTTCATGGATTGATAAGATCCCACATTAGTTTCCATGTAAAAACATGGAAATACAACTCACTTCCAACGTAAAAAAAAAAAAATCAAATTATGCAAAACATTAATACGTATATTTGATAGTCAGTGTAAATTGAATTATGTTTTGCCCTTTCCCATAAAACAAACCAAAACACCCTTTTCATGGAAAGAGGGGGTTAGAAAGGTTAAAAAAAATGAAGAAAGTCAAAGTCATTACATTCCAATCAAACTTGATAAATATGTAAATTACAGCAGCTAAACAGTTGGCTTTGACAAATGGCTTCCACGTAATGGATTTTTCATAGTAATGAGGCTACAGTGCAATTGTTTTTTTAAAGCCTTACATTTCTCATTAATACAAAGTGTGAGTCAGTGTGCACAATGGGCGTGTTTACCAAAAAAAAAAAAAAAAAGAAAAAAAAAAAATTCAGACAGCAGTTGACATCCCAGAAGGATGCCTGAGATGGTGTCACTGCTGCCATCAACACTGACACGTCTGACTACTCTCTAATTAAGTGGTTTGAACTTGAGGAGCTCCTCAGTGCCAAAGGAAAGCCCAGGATTTTGCCACTTGCAATCCATTTGGGGTTTGTTTCTCCATCCACCACCATCCAAGGGGCCAGCTGCATACGCTACACAGGCTCTACCACACCTACAGAGATGGCACAACAAGCAAGGAAACCACTTCTGCAACCTGTAAGTAACTCCCTGGTCACCAGCACCTTCCTGCCAAATTCAGTCCACTGGCATTTCACACCATGCCAACCATCACAGCACCTGTGCTGTGACATCATCTCACTTCCTTTCTAATGTAGTTTGAACACGACTCCAGAGAAAAAGATGACCCTGGATTATGGAGTACTGCTTTCTGTTGCCTTATCACTGTCCTCAGAACATCCTGGGATTCAGCAAGGCATCTCTAAGCTTCTTCCTCTTGATTTCCGCTTCACTTGGTGCATTTTGGAATGACTGAAGGGCAGTGTCGAAGGTGGTTTGAGCCTGCAACAGCTTCTCAACACAAGGGAGCAATAATTGCTGGGAGAAGGTCTCCAGAGTCACAGAGGCTCCCTTGCCATGCACCCAGCTTTAGCAGGACCACAGGACCCAGGGTCTCCTTTAGTGCAGGCTGCTGGCAGCCAGCCAGCCACTTGCTGCTACCACGGAGTCTGCTTTTGTACCACCACCTTCCAAGGCCTGCAGCTGAAGTGAACCTCTCTCCACTTTCCCAACAGGGTTTCCTCTGCAGGCATCCTGCCACATCTGCAGAGCACTGCTGCTTCCCCATCCCCACTCCCATCCTGATTTAAATAGAAAAAACCAGACCAGTTAAAGGTGGGGTGGAAAAAATTAATCCATTTTTCCATGTTCCCCAAATCCCTCATCTTTCACATTATCCCATACCAGCCTGGTGCTAACAGGGCTCAGTTTAAATATTCTGTATGGTATTAAAATTCCTTAACGAGTACAGGGAGAATTTCAAAATGCATGCCTACGTCATTTAATACAATTTTGGCTGCTCAGCCCTCCCCGTTTGAGGGAGGACTGCATTCACATCCCCTCACTATAAGGAATTTTGCCACCTGGCATTTGAATTCCTGAGCCAAGGCTACATAACTGAGTTTATATTTACTCCCAAATACTCTCCGTGCACCCGAGGGTCAGCCAATACAGGGTGGTGATAGATCAAAGACTCTACTGCTGATTTTAAGTTATTTAAAGTAAAAACAAACCTTCTCACCCCAATCTGTTGAAAGTACATAAGGGTGAAGAAGGGAAAACACAGCCAGGGGGAATGTCAGTGGAAAATAAGGACGGAGGAGGTGGAGGAGAGGACTGTTTCTAAGTCTTCTAATAAGTCCATAAACCCTGGCTATATCTCTGCATGCATGCATTTCTTTTGCTGATACAGGATGCATATTCCATGTAATGCTATTCTTGTGAGCCAAGGAAATCTGCATGTAATACAGCAGGAGAATGCTAATGACCTTCAGCTGAGCTGGGATCCAGCACTGCTTCCCTTTAGCAAAGGTAGGCTTCAGACAAACAGCCAGCCTTGGGGTTCCTCGTGGAGCTGAAAATCAGGGAACACAACATGGTCAGAGACATCCCAGTTTGTGCTGAGTGCCCCCCAGTTCTGCAGGAGTTGGTAATTCTTCCCAAACATCCCTCAGGCTATAGAAAAGGTATTTTCCAGGCAACACTTTGTCAGTAAGAGAAAAGCAATTTTGAGCCCATTCAGGTGATGAATCCTTGAAGCAAAGATGGGTTAACCAGCTCATCCAGCACAAACCACTGAGTGGTTGGCACAACCACGAGCAAAACACCTGCACCCCAACCCCCCACACCTCCCCGGCCCCAGTAGGCTGAGGGGACACTCCCTGGTCTGACCCAGAGCTTTGATGAAAGCTGTGTTACCCAACCACACTGTTCTCCAGTCAAAAATATTTTGAGAGATTTGGAGCTATTTCAGATGAAAGAAAAATTAATAAAGAGACTCCAGACAAGTGGAAAAACAAGACATAACCCTGCTGTCCTTAGCAGCGTGTGACACAAAAGCTTGATTTGAATGAAAAGCTAAGTCAGCGCTTGCACCGACTGTCTTCTGGGTTTATGAACTGATTTAGAAGAAACAGAGAACAGATTAGTCCTAATTTGCTTTATCTTTGCATTCCCAATCTATTGATTATAATAATTGCAGAAGCTATCTTCCCATTAGCCACAGTTATTACCATACAGAGCACAGGCAAAAGCCAGAGTGGATTTAAGCCCTTTTGTTTCCAGAGTGTTGGGTTAATGCAGCCCTGCACATTTCTGAGGCACAGAAAGAAAAAAGAGAGCTTCCATGCCATTAAATTCAAGCAGATTTTTCTCATCATTGCAGAATTTAAAACTTTCAAACCAGACATGTCCACGCTGATGATATTTAGGACTGAACCCTGGAGAGGCTTTTCAGAAGTTGTCAAGGCTGAGCCCAGACCACTGTCCTAGTTTTGAGAAAGCTTCTAAAATGATGGAAAACTTTCTGAAGGTCATTGTCCTCTATCAAACACATAATGTAGCTCTGTCTGAATATGAGCAGAGAAGTCAAAAATCCTGTGTTCTTTCTGTTGCTCTTCCACCGAACTGATGAGTAACCTTTCAAAAGACATTCAGGAATAAATCCGCAAACAGATTTAGCCACTAAAGTAGCCTAAATCCCATTTAAGTCCATAGTTTAGATCTTCAAAAACTGCATTCAGCTGTCACCTAGTTCAGGAGATGTCCGTATCCATAGGCAACCAGAGTTCTTCCTTTGGCCAAGTCTCCCAAAAATCCATATACCTCAGCCTCTCCTGCTAGTTTTAATAGATATTTCCAAATTGTACCTAAGGGAAGAGCACCACAAAAATCACAGAGGTAAAAAAACCAGTGGCAATAATCCCTGAGTTTTCAACAATTATAGGTTAAGAAGACTTGTCCAGTATTAGGAAAGTCTCCAGGCAAAACCTCTTCTTTAACCTGAAGACACCTGAAACCACATTTGCACTTCCAGGAGTATCCTAAACACGTTATACCGGATAATTTTTTTCTTTTTTAAAGTACACAGCATTAAATAGCACATGAACCAGAATCATGTTTTCCCTCCTCCCACACTGACACCCTGAACAGAAGATTACAGGATCATGATTGCTCTTGCTCAACAGCTGATCCAGTGAATATTGACTTAGGCGACAAAGAAAAGCAGCTTCAGCATGAAGACATAAGCACCTCTTCCCAACCCCAAAGCCTGAAGCCTGGGGTCCTCTGAAGGCTCAAATTTAGAACACAGTTTGGAAAACCTCAAATTACAGGGGGTGTGTTAAAATATTGCTGCCCTGTCCCAGCCATCCCCCGACTTGTCAGTGTAGCTTCAGGAGGGAGGCCAGAGTGAGGGGACCTTCCCAGTGCTGACAGAAGATGTGAACTGAAAACAGGCACAGAATCCAAGGACTGTCCTTGAGCACACTCTCCTTGATTGCCTTGATTCAGATGGGGTTTTTTAAACCTTATTTGGGCCTTTTCTGGGCACACAGATGCCTACGGAAGAACTGATGATTATTTTAAGCAGCAGATCAGGTCCCTTCCAAATTGAGAGTGGTGAGGCCCTGGCACAGGTTTCCCAGAGAAGCTGCGGATGCCCCATCCCTGGAAGTGTCCAAGGCCAGGTTGGACGGGGCTTTGAGCAGCCTGGTCCAGAGGAAGGTGTCCCTGTCCAGGGCAGGGGGCTGGAATGAGAGGATCTGTAAGGTCCTTTCTAACTCAGACCATTCTATGATGTAAATTGGTCTAGGGACTGTATATACACACCCTACTTTTTTTTAATGTCTTTTTTCACAACTCTTTGTTTATTTGCCTCCATTTTGGAAGCACTAGTAATGATTATCTGGTTTTATACGTTGCTTTGAGAGCCCTGAAGCAAATAAAACCTTTAAATCTCCTTGCACTTATTGCCAAAGCCAAATTATGCCAGTTTCTTCTCTTCCCTGTAAAACAATCTGGAAAGCCCTTTCCCCAAATCTGCATCTTGATCATGCAGTATTTTATCTACAAAAATGCAGATCTCAGGTTTTTAGGGTGAGGGGGGTTTTTTTGCTTGAATGGATAGAAGACATCAGAAGAGGGAGAAAAGAAAATCCCAAAACAAACCACCAACAAACCTTTCCTGGGAATTTTTTTTTGTTTTATTCCTTTCCTACTCCTCTAGCTATGGGTCACATATGTGAGTGGCCTTTCATGGCTACATGTGTCCAAGATTATACCAATATAAATCAATAGTAGATATGTGTTAGTTCCATTTTTAATATGCCATTCAATCATTTTTTTGATAGAAAAAGAGAACCTGAGCTGCATATAAATGGGTCACAGCACCTCATGTTTACTGTTAAACATGAATTAAATCTGAGTAGCTTGGCATATCTCTATAATAAAAAAGGCACCATTAATAAGATTTCATTAAATGGAGAGCTAAAGTGTAACAGCTTTATATCAGATATGTGAAAACAGAATTTCATAACAAGGTTTGGAGAAGTATTATCAAGGACCTAAGTAGAAAATCTGTCTTTCTCGATACTGGAGGAATTTATATTTGAAGAGTGTTCTTTCCTATTGAGATCTTCATTGACTGGTACAAAAATACCGCTTTTAATCTCAAATCCCCACTGGCATTTTCATATAAGCACTGAAAATGCTATTGGGCTTTAGAGATTTAATTTAATGAAGGAAAAGTATTTCTATTAAAGTGTGTAATTTTTTTTATTTTATTTTTTTTTAAACACAACATCTTCTGAGGAAGCAGGGAAACAGGATTATTTTAAGCTCCAAAAACCTAACTAACCTGTGCCCTTGTAGAACTCCTGCTTCACAAAGGAAGCTTAACAGCTGTGGCAAAGCCTGTAGGTGCACTTGAAAGGGGACCCTACTGTCCCAAGCCATCCACACTGAGAATGCCAAGCCTGGAGAAGGCAGCAGAGAGAGAGGAAAAGAAACATCCCTGTGCAGTCAGGTTGGTTGTGCTAAACTGCTGCATCATTAAGCTCCATTCTGAAATGTCAAAGATGGGAAAAACTCACCAAATAGCTACTAAATCTTCTGCATTAATAGACTGATCCGCTCATCTGTTCATGTCAAAAAGTATTAGGTCTGGCTGGGTAGGTAACAAATTCACTGTTGGGGTAAATGAAAGCCACTCCATCAATTTGGGCAGAATTGCACCCGTTGGCTCCTGTGATGAGACAGTCTGAGTTGTGCCATTTAGGTTTCCCTCCATACTAATTCTCACAGCACTGCTTTTGAGAGGCTAAAAACCTTTGTTTTATCTGCGGATCACCCATGTCTTTCTTGTATGAATATTCATTACAAATATAAATTCCTTTTCGTATTGAGAAGGCAAGTGCACTTGACACCAGGAGGCCTCTCAACAGGACACTGCCAGGGCTGACAAGCTCAACAGCAGTTGTTCTATTTGTGTGCAGAGCCTGTACAGAGTTACATTTCCTCAATTTAAAAAAAAAAAAAAAAAGGTTTTTTACTTAAGAACCAAGCTGATCTCCGAGTCACAGCAATGCAAACCTTACAAGTTATCTACCACAGCTACAGCTGGGCCCAGGAGTTGTATGAAAAAGTACTGTGACAGCAGAAGAGGGGAGAGCAACTATAAATACCTGACTGCTCATGAGATCTCCGACTTATCTCATATTTGGACAGGCAGCTCTGCAGGGAGGCTGTTCCTGTAAGGAGATGCAGATAACAGAGTACCCAGACACCACCACAAACAGGAAAAAAGGTCATCTCCTGCTTCTGAAGTGAGACAATCCCAGTGGAAAGAGAGGGTCTGAAGGTCTGTGATGAAACACCGATTCCTCATAACCAGTGATGGAGCTGCTGCAGGTTTCAGCAGACCTACAGCCCAAACAGGAGCCTGCTAAACCTCACAGTTCCCTTTCCCAGCTTTAGCTGCCCATCCTGGCTATTCAACATTCTCAGGCCTTTCAGGTGAGCAGTATTTCCTCCTAAGCATGAAATTGTGGACAAAAAGATAATTGTGCCATCGACCTCAACAGATCCATGATTCCCCTGTGTGCTCAGCCAGTACAGCACGAGTATTTCACTACTTGGAGTTTCTACCAAGGGAAGGCCAAAGGACAATTGGGATTTCACATAGCTTCCTGCATCAGGTGTGTGATTGGTGCCAAAGGATCTGCTGCTTCATTTCACAGGGTTAAAAAGTCAAATATGACAAATCTGGGAATATGAGCAATCACCTGAAGTAGCTGGAAAAATAAATGCACTGGAGTCACAGATGGAACATAAAATTAATTTTCATTTAAACCTAATTAAAACACTGGTCAAAGATCATCCTTGAATCTTTATTAAAATAAACATATTGTTTGGTGGCTATTTGCATAGCTACATCTGAGCTTGACACACCACTATTTTACTCTAATTGGCTCCATTTATTTTTTGTGGTGGGTAGCATGATGGACCACATTCTGATTTAATTTCCTGCTCTTGAAATAGTCCCATGTGGGTGCATAGCTCCAGTGCAAAGATAGACACAGTTCTGATGCTTGGATTAACAAGCATCCAGAAGTTCCTATTTCTACTCAAGTGTCACCCAGAAGTATGCAAATCATTACTATGCAATAGACTCTTTTTTGGTTTTGCATGAAAGCAACCAATATTATTAAAGCATTTTTACAGTGGCTGTTTTGTGTTCTTACTAAAGAAACAAGAGATGCACGTGGTTATGCCCTGCATAAAACCAGTCCTGCCTCATAGGCTGTCACAGAAGTGGCAGATTAGTTCCATTCTTCCACAAGTTAAGCACAAACAGGGGAATAAAAACCTGATTTGATGGCACATGATCTGGATAACACAAAGGTCTATCTAGTTTGTTTGTTTATTTTAAGACTTCCATAGATTTTTTTTCGATCAGAAGCCAACCTGTCTCCCTAAACCAGTTCACCCAACTTTTGATTTGGAACCTTTCTGAAAGGAGTTAACGCCCCAGTCATGAACAGCCTCAAACTTTGGACACAGGTGAAAACTTTACAAGCAACCTCTGTCACCGCAGAAAACCAAAAAAAATCCCAGTGCTGCTGATAAAAAACCCCTTCTGGGTAAGGCTCAAACCACGAGGGACCTTCCTTCAGCCGGCATAAATCGTCCCTGCTCCGCTGGAGCCAATGGAGCTCTGACTACTTGCCTGGGCTAAGGAATGGCCCCGAGTCACCGGCTCATCTCTAATGGCACTGCCAGGGGACAAGGTGGGTGGAAAGGAGAAAACAAGCGGGGAGAAAAGGTTGATGCAGAGCAGCAGACAGTTTTTTGTTTTGTTTTGTTTTAAGAAGCTGGCAGTGTTAATAGAAATCCTCCCTCTTCCACTGCATTCTTATGCAAAGCTCAGATCTGAAGGTTACCTGCTTCCCCAGTGACTCAAAATGGAATTTTTTGTAAAGTAATCTCTTCAATCTGTCTCCTCCTGTATTTACAGAGCATAAAAGTAACCATAAAATGCCACCATTTTTGAGCAAATCTAATCTGCCCTCCCAGTAATACCAGGCCACATGATGATTATCTCATTTTCTCTTTGACAAATGTGGACTTATTGGCTGGTCATTGTCAAAAAAATGCATGTCTCTACATCAGATACATAACAATAAAGACAAATAAAAAATATGAAACACTGAGCACAGGCAGGAGGAGGCTGATGCCTCTGCCTGCTGACCTGTTCTGCAGAGTCAGTGACACAGAGCAGTCTGTCATTTTCTCTGCACTGTTTATGGCTCTCCCACTCCTCTTTTCCACTTCAGTTTCAGACAAGGAAAGAGGTAAAAAAGGACAAGATGAGTAAAGAAAACTACTTCTGCGTGAAGGGCAAAAAAAATATCAAGCTCTTAACAAAAGGAAAGCAGTGAAATAGCCTGGTTTTGGACAGCCTCGTTTGAGGTAATCAAGGTCTCTATAAAGAGACAAGGTCAGGGGTTTCTAGGGAGGAGGTTTCACTTGATTTTCTGTGGATGGAGACAGACTCAAACTGAAGCTCAACAAATGCAGAATGCAAACAGTAAAGAGGAGAGGAAAAAATAAGCATCTATTTCAGACTCCCAGCCATGAAGGACTGGGAGAGGAAGAACCAGTCCTTAGAAAATCCAGAGTGTTACTTAATTCAGCAAGAAATAACAAGCAGCCAAAACGAATCCGTGACAGCCTCAGTGGGGATGCTACTTGTGCAGCAGATATGAGCTGCTGGAGTGCCAGCACAGCGACACTCAGCCTGAGTGGTGACAGCCCGATGTGACCACTGGAAGGCACAACACAGCTCCTTCCCTGAAGAAAAGCAAAGTTTCACTGCCTGACTGCGCAGCCCACAGCCATATCTGGGTCAGGCACAGGGACTCGGATCCTAAACTCAAAGGAGAGCTCTCCTCTCCCATTCAGGGTGGAAACCTTGAATCCCTCTCGTGTGCCAGGTTTGTACCTCAGTCCCAGCAGTCAGGCAGCACAGACCCAAGCCAGTGGGAGAGCGCCTCTGCCAGCAGTACCAACAAATGTTACATGGAAATAAAAGGTCACTTGTAGCCTCGGGCAGACGAAGGGAGAGTTCCTCTGGCTCCCTGGAAAAGCACAGGACAGCACAGCCTGACGAAGTATGGAGGCTGCAGGGAGGAAATTAGGCAGGAACACATCCAGGAAGACATTCAAAAAAGCTCTGTCCTTTTTGAATCCACGGGATTCAGATGATAAGGAGGAATCAGGCAGCTAACTGCCTTCCTGTACCTTGGCTTTCAACCAGGATTCCTCCCACCTGGCTTTTGAGTAATGAGCCGAGCACCGTCAGAGAGCAAAGCAAAGTTAGAGGGACCAGGCACCCTCCAAAGATTCCAGTCCTTGTGCACTGACTGCAAGGGGAGCACGGAACCTCCAGCCTGGGCAGCTCAGATAAATGCTCGTATTTAGTTATGACAAATCTGTGGTTTAGTCTCTCCCCGTTCCTCCCTCTGTGAAATAAAGGTCAGCCCTCTCCTATCACAAGCACATCCATACTTACCACAGGCAATTCTCACTGTGAAAGCTTCATCCTGCTTCTGCTTCACACAGGAGTTTTACAGCTCAGGGATCTGAGTAAAGCCCCAGTTCAGAGATTTTCTGTTAGGTGTGACACAGCCTATGTTCTATTCCATGGCTGCCTAATCCAAGCCAGGCCCTGGGAATACGCTGTGCTGGGAGAAAAGGCAGCAGGAGCCTTGTCTGTGTGGTATGGAGAGCAAAGAAATGGGGGGAAACTACAGAAGTCTTGCTTAGGTCCAGCAGCCACATTAAAGAAGCCCCATCACAGTCATTACACTTTATTCCTGCACTTTCATTTTCTGTGAGACACACTCCAAAGGCGTATTTGCATTGCCAAGGTGTTACCAAAGTGAAGTGAAAGAGCTTAAAGCCTTCTTTTATAGACAATGCATCTATTCATGGTAGATAAAAGGATTAAAGTTCCTACTAAAATCCATTAGAATCAGGAGTAATACTGCCACATATAGTTTTATTTTGCACTTTTATTATACCTTTCCTCACAGGATCTTAGAGCACTTGTCAAATGAGAAATTAGACTCTGCTACTTTAGCGCATAAAATAAAAACTCTGCTTTCAGATAGAGAGGACAGCTCCAGTGACAGCTGAAGGTCACACAGGAATAGAGCCTGGGTTGTGGGTTTCTACTCTAAAGCCCATTCTCTTTTTCAATTAAAGGGATGACAGTGCCACATACACACAGTACTTGGGGTAAACATTTGTCTGAGTTCTTCATCTCCTCCTACCATTATCTGCACCATTTTTATTTGAATGCCTCATTTTTTTTTTCCAGAGTTTTCTGCAAAATTCAAATGAACCGTGAACAAGAGAATGAGAGGTTTATTGAGCCATAGCAGGCTAACACTACCCATGTTGCTGCATGATTCGAATACTCAAGTGGCCCAGATGCTCTAACATTCAATTAATGAATTCCAGAGATTTAGGAAGGGGGTGGAGGGAGGGAAAAAAAAATTACAGAAGATGTTGGCTTTGCCATTGCATTATCCTAGGTGTCTCAGTCTGATGAAGGTTAATGAGGAGAGTTCAAATGCTAAGACATAATTAAATAGCAATAATTAAAGAAGCTGACACTGCTAAAAGCTGCAAATGGAAAAAAAGTAAGATTGTTTCCCTTTAGAAGAAAGTAGGAAGTTATTGCCCTAAACACAACCCTAACAGGTTTATGAAATGATTCCCTGTATTCCAAAACATGAGGCAAGCACTCATTAATTGGTGTCATTACACATTTATTGCTGCTTACCCTGCCTCCCCCATTGGTCTGGTTTGGGATGGGATCCTCAGCACAGGGAAGCCCATTCGGCAAGGCTGGACCCTGCTCAGATGGACACGAGCTGGTCCTGCCTGGCACAGAACTGAGTGGGGTTCAGGCATTCCCCAGATGAGCACATTGGGAAAACTGACAGGGAAAACCATTCTAAGACAGGCAATGCCCTGAGCCATAACAGAAGCAGCCAGTGCAGGATATAAAACTAAGTGAATGTTTGGAAAATTGAAATATTCAGATCCTGAAAGCTCTAGACATTTGGGTTCATTGGATATCCTTGCTTCACACTGGCTGGTTCACACAGCATGAAGCAGAAAGGAGGAAAAAAAAAAAAGAAAGAAGCAACTTCTAATTTATTTTTCCAATTAATTTGCAGCTGCTAGTTAACATGCATCTTTTGTTAATGACATCAAAACTTCCCACTGTTCAGAAAATTTCACTGATTTACTGAACACTTAAGAATCACTCAGCACTGTCAACATGGCAAGCACTGCCATGGTAAACACCAGTTTGCCTGCTGTTGAAATCCAACTCTGCATTAATGGAAATGAGAGACAAGATCTCTCCTGGCTGAATAAAGTTATGCCTAGATACATATAAGGAAAGGAAAGGAGAATGTGTTGTTAAAAATTCAGTGCGAGCCAGCCTCCCTCAGAAGGTGTCTTTTTCTAAAACAGATTGATTCTGACATTTCACCTTTCTCCTGACCACGGGCTCCTGCAGCACTGGCACAGCATCCATCACTGCAAGCACCTGAGGAGCCGTAAGTCTCCCCTTGTAAACCTGCCAGCAGGCAGGCAAGGCAGAACCTGCAGCCTTTTTAACCAAGGTGCAAAACCCAGTACCAGAGCAGACAGGTAAGAGCTCGTTTTCATCTCAAAGCCACACCAGTGTTTGAAGGTCTCAGCGGGTGAAATTCCAGTGCATCAATCCACTGAAGTCCCATGAATGCTCTCCTGGGCCATTCTGTCTTACTCAGAGACTAAAATTATGAGGAAAACACTACTAAGAATAAGACAAACTAACCCAAAAAAAGCTCCCTCTGTGCCTCTCTCCATTAGGAGGGTGTGCTGACCTTGGTCAGTGGTGACCAAGGGGAATCTGGTTACAGATGGCTGGTGGCTGAGCTTTTGACAGCAGAAATACATCTCCCATAATACGTTTCTGTCCATCTAAGTGAAAGTGCTCTGCTGTCTCTTTCTACCTACAGATGTCTTAAATTCAAGGCAAGAACTTGGCAGGAGTTTGAAACCAGGCAAAAACTACTGCAAATATATTCATGGAAGTTGTACATTTTGAAGCTTAGCAGACAGAAACCTAATTATAACTTCATAAGCTCTTCCCAAGGTTGATTCCACAGTGGCAGAACCCGGATAATCAACTTTCTGAAGCTGGTCACAGGAAAAAAAGCTTTATTTTTGGGACAGATTCAGGAGGGAGAAATTCTTCTAGTTACATGGGAGTTCCAAAGCAACTGGCTCCAAGTGATCAACCACCCATGGTAGCCTTGATGCCAACTCAAAAATAAAATAGCAGTCAAGAAGCTCTAGCAAAAATCCAAATGAACAGCCCCAACCCAAACCCTAAAAGGGCTTTTGCCTCAAGTGCTCACACCCATTTCAGGGTCTGCACCAGCAGAAACCCAAAGGCTTCTCACATTAACTTTTACTGTGATAAAAACACTTTTGCTCTTCAAGGCTTTTTGCAGAGATTTCAAACTGTCAGAAACTCAATTTGCATCCAGAGAAATGAGATAAATGCAAACCATCTTTAGCTTTTAAGGCCAAAACCTGTTGAAGTTCCCATGACAGTGACTAGAGGGCATTTAGATACATCTGCCTGCTCATGACATGTTTTCATTCTTTCACTGCCTCAACTGCTATACTCAAAAAGCCTTTGCTGATTTCATCTCTTATGTTTCAGATTTCTTTTCAGGTTGTTGGGGTTTGTTTTTAGGAGTTTGGGTGGGGTTTTTGATGTGTTTTGTTTGTTTGTTTGTAAGGATGAATTGCTTGAATGCCTCAGAATGACAGAATACATAATTACCAATTGTGAATTGTTAGAGCAACATAAAAAAGTCACAACAAATGTTTACAGAACCTGCAACAGCAGTCAAGGCCTCAGGTACAGACCATCAGTCTCCAGAAAATCAAGAGTTAAACATATCTTAACTGTTTTCTCCTTTGAGCTGTTTTTAATGAAACAGAATGGCCTATATTAATGGCCTTTCAGACATTACAGGATGCAAAGACTAAAACTGGCCCTTAATAATCTAAACCTAAAATCTGATCAATTCAGGTAGACTACAGAGACAGTAAACATCCAGAATCAAAGACTTCTAAGAATTACTAACACGTCTCTGTCTGAGGAAGATTTTTTGCTGCTCAACGCTTCATCTCTCGCTATTTCTTAAGAAGTCTTTTCTTGTTTTCAAGACAATTTTTCCTGAAATAAGTGCACATAAACACCAAGATCCTCCGGTCTGCTGTTAGAATAATGTGCTTATGGCAGAGGAGATAGAAAAGGAAGGACTAGGAAAGGAAAATAAGATAAGGAGGGAATAGGGATCAGTTACTGTACATCAGCAAAAGACAAGTTTTATCAGGTTGGGAAAACTGATGGAGGAAAAGTTGCAAGTAATTTATATTTCTGTAATCCTACCTAAATATAGCTATAATTCTGCTTTTATGTGTAACCTTTTGTTCACCTCACACACTGCACATTCTGCAGGACGAGAGCTGCACCATTGTCTTTTATCCATGGTTAGGCACTTCTGTATTACTCCAAACTAATGAAACATAATGTTATCCTAATCTCCTCTGTAAAGCTTATCATCAATTGTCAATTATCCACAGCATTGGGATGAGAAGAGGAAATAACAAAGTTGGCACAGCAGAAGGAATTGATAAGGTGAAACACATTTAAATTCGACAAATCAGTCACTGTTTTTAAGATGTATATTTTTGAAAGGTGAATTTTAGAAGTAGGATGAGATCATCACTGTGCAAAAGGGTTTTCAAAAGATTAATATCAAGATGATTCCTAAATAACACGGGTAATTGGCTGGTGAACAATCAAAAGACTTGACTACACTGCAGCTTCTTTCTTTCTTAGAGTGCATATAAATGCATCCTTTCATCTCTCACTGTGATTTATACCACTTTTACATAGTCTGTATTACAAGAAAGTTTTGGCCCTCAGATCAGATAGGTCCTCTAGGAACTCAATTATTCACCCAATGAAAAGCTACATGAAGGCCCTCCATATAATGATTTTTCCTGGCAGGGATTCCTAATGAAGTGATGTTCCAGTCAAACAAGATGGTGGGCAAATGGGACATTTGCAGGCAGCACATTCAAAATTATACATGGACAAAATTAATTAGTATTGAGTCATCAATTTCACTATGTCGAGTTTCCTCATAATTAATGAGGAGGCTATTCTCAGTTTTCAAAAGTAATATGTTCAGTGCAAGACCACACACAGCTGTTTCAGACAAAATCAGAAGGTTTTGCCTCTTAAGATTGCCAAAAAAATGTAACATTCAAGCACAATAATTGAAAGTTTTGGCACTTCCTTCAACATAAACACACAGCACACACATGCTGAGTACAGCAAAGAAATTCTGATTCTACTTTTAGAAACACAGGTAGCAAATGTCCATTCCAGCATTCACCTGATTTCTGGCCAAATGAACAGCATCCTCTCGCTGCCAACACTAAAGGTAATGCATGCCCACCATCACCTTCAGTGACTTAAAACCAAAAATAATATAAATTGGGAAGAAACTATTAATGGGCTTTTTAATTATAAATAGGATACCCTGTATTTATTATGCTGGAGGCCAGACATTGAGAACAGACACAGTTACAATATTCTTTCCTCATTCAAATGCTTCACAATTTAAAAGAAGTGAGAAGAACAATGAAATTAAGAAAAGCTGAGGTGTAAGAGGAGTCATCAAACACAGTGGGGTTAAGACTGAGTACCACATGAAATCCTGCCAGTACCATTAGCCCTCTGTTTCTTGGGAACATGTACAAGGTTTATTTTCCAAAGGCAGATCCTTTGGCCTGCCATGCCTGTTTTTTGTAGGGAGATGATGTGGAAGCATCAAAAATCACATTTCTAAAGCAAGGAGACATATTCTGGGAGGGCACCTGCAGAGTTCTGCTCATTTCCATCCCACAGAGTAGTAATCTATGATGCAGAATCCTCTGTAGCATCCACTCCCCCCTCCACATTTAACTGCAGACAGCTCCATACTGGAAATCAAGTTTGTGTAGAGAAAACACTCCTTAACAGGAAGAAAACCATGCTAAACCTCCATCAGATTCGTGTTTTACCTGGGACACTCTGCCGCCCATCCCTCAGTAAATGCATCTGAAATCCTCAGGAAATAGCCCAATATCAATACAACATCCCAGTGAGCCACTTATCTCCTCCTAATAGTCCACTCTCCTCCCTCCCTTAAGCATGAAGACAAATTATATATGGTTTTTAAATTCATTCTTTTGGTAATAAAGAAGCTTATTTTATCAGTGACTGCATGCATTACAGCGTTGTCCCCTGCAGGTATAATTTTCCACCATACCCATTTTAGCATCTGCTGGACCAAACTGTATTTACAATCTCCCTGTGCACTAATATCTGACCCTTGGCCCTGAGGTAGGAATGCTGATCCCCAGCTTTATCTGACAATTCTTCTTTCCCTGCAGTGGCCTCCAAAAGTAAATGAAGATGAGTTTGCTTTCAGGGCTTATTGATTAAGCACTGTAAAGGATGGTGGTTGTGAGCTAACTCAGGTCATAATCGCTTAAAGAGGTCTCGGGAGCCAGAACAGTCATTTTCTTGCCAAGATAACGGAACCCACAGAAAGACACCTGCAAGATAAACACACCCAGGGTTTAGGGGGAGCTGCTGCTTTGTGCTGCAAACAAACACACACAGAGAAGCAGGTTTCCCCTCCTATAGAAACCCTCTCACCACTTTTTCCCTTTAGCTCAGGGAAGGAAATGGGGGCGATCGCAATCTCCAAGGCCTCCTGTGCGGTCACACATTTCCTTCTTACACAGTGCTTTTCATCAAGGATCTCAAATTACTTTTCAAACGCTGATTAATCCCTACCTGCGAGATAAGCATCCTCATACACACAGGAGGACACAGAGTGCTCACCAGCTTATCCAAGGACACAGAGTTCAGGAGCTGGAAACCAAACCCAACCTCGGCTGAGACGCAGGGGGAGCGATCTCCAGAGTGCACCTCCAACCCACAATACTCTGTGCAGTGCTGCACAAACACACCACCACTCGTCTAAAATAGCTTTATAAACACCTTCAGTTATTAAAGAAAATCACCATGGGTTTCAAAATAAAATTCGTACGTCCTACAGGAGCGGCAGTGGGCAGGAAGATGGCCTCAGGCTGGAAAGACATTGTGTTGGAGGAGGCTGGAAAAAGTGGGCCTGACAAGAATTTCAGGCTTAAATTGGTTCTTGCTGAAGACAACAACAGATCATCTATCACCTCCCAACAGAGTTAAACCCCAGATCTAACCCCAGGCCCCCGGGAACAGGCATAAATAACAGGATTTCCACTGAGGAGGAGACAATGAAGAGCACCACTCACTATTAACTGCTCAGTAGTGAAAGGACTGTGTGGAAACATGAGCTCAGGGTTTGTGGGCTCCAGCCTATGACTGAGGCAAAACAAATGAGCTTAATAGTAGAAAAAAAATAGCACAGAACTATCACTAAACTTGCACAGAGCAACCATATCTTAAATCTGCGCTTAATATTTCATTTCATTCTCATGAGCTGTTTGTTTGTAAAGTAGCCAGCAGGTATTGGCAGAAATACTACATAAATATGTAAAAATATGTCATATTTTTGTAGAAGGTGATGAAGACAACTGAATTGCTTAATAAAGTGCTGTTTAAACTTTAAAACAGAACAGGAGTAAGACTCTTAAAATCTGAGATAAACCAGATTTTAAGGAAGCTATACTGGGGAGTAACACTTTAAGTATGCACAGAAATACAAACTGAAGAAGATATAGAAAATATTAGTTGAACGAAAAGAAATCAGTGCAGCTTATTCTAATATTATGTTTAATAAACAAATTACTGAAGTATTGCAATTTCCGCTTATGCAGTTCCTGAACATCTGCTCTGCTCTATGTAACATTTTTCTCATCCTGTGTCCACAAAGCCCCCTCTTCCATGAGCAGAGTCCCAACCCACACACGAGTCCCTCACCTCTCCTGCCCTCTCTGCCACTGCATTGGTTTTGGCATCATATTCTCCTGCCTTAAGTTCCTGCTTTGCTGTTAAACAGTAACTGGGCCCTACCCTTCGGCACAAAGAGACAGCTTCAGGTATTTCTCTGGGATTCAGTGGAGATTTCTGTGGTGGTTGCTCAGTAAGCCTAACAAAGACTGGCTCCAAGTGAAGGGATAATATGCCTGAGTTCCCCACTGCTCACTATGCAAGTCTGCTTCCCACTTACTCCTAACTCCTTTGATCACATGAGAAAAAAAAAATCAGAATTTCTGATGTTGTTTTATTTTTTTTCTAGGTCGCTTAAGGAACTAACATCATACACCTTACACAAAATTATCAGAAAAATCACAACTAAATTTTGTTTGGCGCCCACAAAAGACTCTG
The DNA here is from genome assembly GCA_013400735.1 of Pomatostomus ruficeps. Taxonomy (NCBI): domain Eukaryota; kingdom Metazoa; phylum Chordata; class Aves; order Passeriformes; family Timaliidae; genus Pomatostomus; species Pomatostomus ruficeps. The sequence goes on from VYZT01045370.1 coordinate 372,296, forward strand.
CAATGAGCTGTGCTGACAACCCCTGTGTCTGACCAGATGCAGCTCAGCTGAAGAGTCTCTGGTTCTGCATTGGCATTCTTCAGGCTGCAGAGCGATGGATAGATCAGAATCATTATTTCATTAATATCTAAAAATCTTGAGGTGCTTGCTATTGCGAAACAAACCCTTGAGAAAAGATGCAATCAACAAGTATTTCAAAACCAGCACAAGAGAGGGATTTGAACCAGCATTTGTTGTGTAAAAACAGATGTCACCACTCATCTACACTCTACAGAACAATAATAGGGGAGAAAAAAGTATCTGTATATGCCACAAAGAATTTTTCCTTTTCACATGAAGTTGGAGGAGGTTATTTGCTGAATTCCAAGGCTGAAATATCTTCTTTTAAATCAAAACTCTTGGAAATAGTAAAAAAAATGTAAAATCAGATGTCATTTCTCAAGATGCTCCATTGGACTAAGGGTTGACAATTGATTGACAATTGATATTTCTGGCTCAGCAGCTGATCCCAGGTAGGATTTAAGGCAATTGTGAAGTTAAACCCATTTTCTTCAGTGCACCTCTTGTCTTAAAAGAAAAAGAATATCTCTTTTATATATATATATGTATGTATACACATGCCAGCACTTCAAGCTGATTGAAAGAGTATCTGCACAAAAAGTCTGTGTTGTAAGACTCCTAAACGACTGATACTCAGAAGGAAGAGATGCAAGGGACCATATTCAAGGGAGAAAAGACTGTGTAAGCAGAGTTCCTCACCATTACCCTGATATCTAAATTTGGAAGGAGCAGTAAAAGCCACTCACACTTGCTTGTCTGACGTGATTCAGTCAAACATCTGGAGAAACAAGTGTTTAGAAAAGCTCCTTCTTCCTACCTTTCTATTTTCTGTTCTTCCATTTTAGGATCCACTTTCAAGTCATGCTGCTTATTTCAAACAGCCCAATTATATTCTTGAACAGGATTATTTCCCCTTTGCAGAATATGGCCACTCCTGTTCAGCAGAACTTGAATCCACTCGATTTTTCCAAAAATGAGAACACACGCCCTCATTCCCCCTCTACGCCTACTCCTCCCCCATTTCATCTCAGAATGCACCATCTGATTGACATTCTGCACTGTGATCTGGTCTGAATTTCAGTGGCTGGGGTGTAAAGCCAACTTCCTTTGCCTCAGAATCTACAAATAAATGCTCAGGGACACAATCAAATTGCTCAGTCCTGAGCAGCCTCTCACCTGGGACAGTTCCTGTGGTTCAGTGTGCTCCCCTTGTGAAACAAATTCTGTGTTTAAATCTCACTGAAAGGAGTTTGGGCAGGATGATGTTTCTGCTTCTGACCAGCAGGGCACAAGAAGTGGCCAGAGGCAGCCAGCAGGGCTCAGCTGATGGATAACTGGACGGGCAGATGGATTTTGGTCAGGTCTCATAAACCTGTGCACTTTGCCTGTGTTACTTCTGGCTATATTCTATGTGCCTCACGCCAAACAAGGCAATATTTTAAGGAATTGCCCTCAAAAAGCCTCACCACGCACTCAGATAAGTGTTCTAGATGAAGACGGCACTAAAGGCTTGTTATACTCAGATGCTTTTAGCAAGCTCTGCCAGCGCATCCCTTCATAGTTCTGGTTCAAGATCTTAATGTTTATTTCTTACACACAAGATTCTCAGCTGACAGAAAACAAACAAAAAGCTTTGCCCTTAAGCGAGATACTTGACTGCTGGAGAGATGTTTAACTTTCCCTTTGTTCTTAGGCTGGGAGAGGAGGGGGAAAGAGCTGAAATTCCTGGTTCAAGTTACTCTCATCATGCTGCATCAGAGCTGGCTAAATCAGTCACGCTGCATTACTCTACATGGCTGATTTAGCCTCCTATGATGAGTCACTGCAGTCAAGCGTCAGCAAAGAGATGTGCTACTTTAGAAAATAAAAAAAAATCAGGGCAGGTGCTGCGCGCCCAATTTTGCTGTTAAAATGGATTTTTTGTTGTCGTCGTTGTTAATTTTTAAGCATGGCAGGAGTTTATTTGATCAGCTGTGACTGTTCAAAAAATGGTATCACCTTCATTCTTTATTAATTTCTGTCTGGAGGCCCCCAGCGCGGGTGGGACGCCGCCACATTGAGTGCTGCGCATTTGTGTGGGAACAGGCAGTGACAGCATTCCCTGCCACCTCAACACACCGGCATAAGCAGGGGAAGGAAGAGCTCAGAGCAGCAGGAGTCTGCCTCAGGGTTCCCAGGGCCCAGACTGTAACAGTTCTCTAAAACACCAAAACCCCCCAAAAATTAGTTCTAGTTTTCCACGTTTTCAAAGGCACGGGGATGAAGGAGAAAACTGAGAGACAATTATATGGACTTTGACAATTAATGAGGAGACAAGTCAAGTTTTAGTGATCTTGCCATCTCTCCCTTCCCCAGTGTCTCTGCAGATTTCAACAAGAGCTCCCCAAATCTTCCTGCCCCGAGAAAAGCTGCAATGCCCAGCCTTGCCTGGCACATCATCTGCTGTGGAAAAGGGGATGAAGAACAAACAGGTCCCTGTCCTGCTTTTGTGGAACACAGACCCCACTGGGCTGGCTGAAAAGGCTTTTTTGGCACTCAAAGTAATGTTTTGGGTTGTATTTCTACAGAATCCAGTGCCTATTTCAGTGCTCACAGATTGCAGTACAATCCCGGAAAACTATAAAAATCATGGTCCCAAGATAGAGCTCCTCTTCCCTTTTTCTTCCCCCTGGCTTCATTTCCTACTTCCTCTCATTTGCTTTTCGATGCCTGGGTAGATTTGGATTAATCTTAGGGCTGAAATGTTACACTGAAGGGTTGTATTAATGCCTGATCTAGCTACTGCATCCTACTGTAATTCATGCACATCAGTAATAAAAATAATCCTCCGGGAAAAATATAGTGAGGAAAGGATTTTTTATTTTTTTTTTTAAAGTCCGTGACTGTCAGCACATTTTCATTCTAAGGAAAACTAGAAAAGAGTTTCTAAAAAGACACTGCAGTAGAAAGCTTTAATGGAAATATCTCTAGGTAGCTGATCATTGCAATTCACTATGGACGCAGTTTGTTTTCAGTCTAAAATAAAACAAGTGGGAAAACTGCAAACCCAAAATATTATTAACTGCATTCCACATATTTCCTTCCTTCATTATTACTTTGCAGTTTCTCGTTTAAGAAGCCAAAGATCAGACTTTTCCACATATTGCAGAACCTATTCAAGTGCCACTTAATCACTTGCCGACAGCTAAATGGGTGCTCCAAAAAGACCCAGTCTTGTCCTCTTCACATGAGCATTATGTATCAGAACCCAGGTGCACCACTTCGAAAAAGCAGAGTTTGCACCAATTTTCCCACTGTTAAGCCTCTTTTAAGCAGCCTTCTAAAATAAGCATATTCTAATTGAACTGCTCATAACACTTGGCAGCATCTTCTGCTACAGAAAAAAACTTAAAGTGCTTTTTTCCATTTCTAAAAAGGCATCTAGGAAAAATAATAACAAAAAAAAGACAGTTCATCCAAGGCCAGAAGAGATCACAGATTCTCTACAGAATTAATATGCATGATGAAGAACAAACAAGCATTTATTTACAGGGTATATTAATGGAGGAAAGGAAAAGAATTTTCCTTTGCATCACTACACACACTGACATGAACAAGTAATCATTCAAATGCTTTTAAGAGATGCAGTCTTGCTTGTACAACTCTGGAGTCACAGAGAAATGAATGTAGATTACAGCAGCAATAGAGAAGCTATAAATACACATACTCTGCCAGTCATATCTGCTGGGTTTTTTTAATATAAGATCATGGTATTGATATATTTCTTCTTGTAGATGATTTAAACAGTTATTTAGGATGTCAAGATTAAAAATAGTCTTTTAAAGAGCAGGCAAAGGTATGATGGTATGATTCCCTGACTTCCTTTACTACACTTTCATCTCAGAAAAAAAGCCTGCTTACTTTGGAATATCCTAGCCATCAATCAAAGATAAGGTCTTTAAACAAATAGGAAGCTTAAAATAAATTGTATTATGTAGGAAAATAAAATAAAATAACACACCAATTAATTCAAATGAGTGTTTTGCTGGAAAGGATTAATTTTAACACAATTTGAATTTCAAAGTTAAGGCAGTCTTCCCAAGTCTCATACCTGTTGTTCCTGCCTACCTTATCTGCATTTTCTGTTTGACTGATTTAAAGTGGGGAAAGGGAGATAGGGTTAGAAATTTAAAAAAAAAGGCATGTTTTAGTTGACTTGTTCTCAAACAAAGATAGAGAAAATCCTCCCTCACGCAGCTCAACCAAAACAAGCCTGATTGTTTATCATCTCACAGCTTCACCCAGCTCAAAATGGGAAAGATTTTTAAGGTCTTAAATTGTCAAATGGTGACACCACTTTCTGCCTACTTTAAGCGATTATTCTTTTAAGCTTTCTTTAAATTCATCAGTTCCTGACATTCTGTCTGCCCTCTCTACCACCTCGAATAAATATCAAAACAAAAGGAGAACCTATGGAAATCCACTCTCGCGGCACAGACATTTCTTCAGAACAGAACAGAAATCACACAGGCCAATGTAATTGGAGAAAACTTACATTTTCTTCTCAAACTGGTAGAGGAGTCACAGAAAAATTCTCATAGAAAAAGATCTTCTGGATTTTCTACTCCACCACACTGCTTTAGAAGGACTAACCTCAAAATTGGATGTAGTTAAGCCAAGGTGTTGCACTGCCAGGCAGGGCACAGCTGATCCCCAGGCAGTGCTAAACTGGGGGTCTTGAACTTCCCCCTGCAAGGCTCAGCAGGGCACGAGAACCCTGACAGCCTCACAGCAGCCTTTTCTTTCCACACAAACCAACCACAATTTTCTTGAACAAATTCTTCAGCAGATAAACATCCAGCAAAATTTTCTTAAACTGGGGACAAGAAGATTTTCTTCTCTTTCCCCTTATGTTGATCAAACATTTATTGTTGCCATTGCAAAGAAGATACCATTTTTTAATTCCCAAGTACTTCTGTGTTCCTCTGGAATGCAGCATCATTTTGTTTTATAACCTCTAATTTTTTATGAATCTTTCCCTGCCCCTCAGACCTCAAGTGAAGGAGAATTTGCAAAGCTTTATCTTGCATTTTAATATGATACATTATGCTCAGCACAAAAAGTGATTTTCAGAGGTGATGAAATCAGCTATAATCCTGACTTCCTCGGGAAACTGGAGAATTCTGAGTCACTCTAAAACTTGTCTTACAGCTTAATGCTGTAAGGAGTAAGTTGAAGCAAATAAGAACGTGATCCAAGTAGGCATAAACATACAGAGTTTGCAGAATTATGCAAGCCAAGAATGTGGCCCGGTAGATATTTAACATGAGCAGTAGCCTTTGCAGCAGGCTACAACTCAGGACCTTTCAGACCGAGCAAAGCAAGACATATTTCCTGTACAGTTGTAAACCTTAACTCAGTTCTAGCAAATGCAACTTTTTAAAAAGTAACATCATAGGACCATCCAGAGCAGGACATAACACAACTCATCATTTTTAGGAAACAAGCATCATTTTTCATGGGGGAACGTACTATATCCAAAAAGAACAGGAAAAGGGAGACATAGATCACTTAATCTTCCAGGAGATGAAGGCAGATCTGTGTGAAAGCTGGCGTGGAAGAAAGCAGGAAATGAGAGTTGGTGATCGAAACAAAGGAGAAGCCACAAGCAGAATACTTGAACATGGCAATGAAAAGGAACTCAGCAGTACAAAGACATGCCAGACACTCACAGGTCAAGGTAATCCAAGCTTGATTTGGGACAAAAATCCTTTCATTCAAAAGTTCACCTGGTATCCTAAAAAAAAAAAACCAAACCCCTAAACTCTAGCTGCCAAACTATAAGGAAATTTGGAGGTGTTTTACTTTGCCCACTGAGATCTGTACTGCATCTTCCATTTGGCATGAAGCATTTAGCCAAGGCCAGTATCATTCCTGGAATAATCCTGAATTACAATGTGCATGAAGCTATTTGTCAGCCCATAACCAAACACCAAAACTGGTTCTGACAGAACGTGCAATTGCTCACCCTGGACAACACTTGCTGTCCAAGCAGATAGAGATTTTGTAGCTAAAGGGACCAGTCTTCTAATTATTATTTTTATCATCAGTGCAGACAGCTCATTAATATGAACCAAAAAGGCACTTGTCCTAACATAACATACTATGTCAGAAATGAACAAAAGAGCATTCCTTTCTTATCAACAACTATTTTCAATTAAAATGTCCACATTTGGATTCAAGCTTATTGCAAGAGACTTACTTTGGTGGATAATCTGCCGTTCCTAAACTGGTGAGTCTCGGGTGAGTAAAAGATCAAGGACAATTTCTAATTATTCCCTCAGACAACCATGTACTTTGTATGAACCACAGAAAAGCATTAGAAGGACTGGGTGCTAGGTCCTGGTCTCAGGTCCTTCCATCCCACGGATGCCAGTTTTGTGAGAATTTGACTCGCTTCTTTCCATGGAGTGCTCCAATCTCCCTTCTGCTCTTCCATTTTGAGATTTTGCTTTTCTATTCTTCGTGTTTCAAGGTAGCCCAGGTTTGTTAGGCCCAGATGTGCTCGTGATAACAATTTCAGACACGCTCAGCACACGAAGACCTTCAGTTGGCTTCCAGGAATTCCCAGAGCCAGGCCCGGTGGCACTGCCAGTGGGGCACATTTCCCAAGAACCAATGCAATAAGCAACAGCGTCTCCAAGTTTGGCGGAGAAAGAGAGGTCACCACATGTTTGGCAACACATCATTAACTTCCTAATTATGCACTAATGGACATCTGATATTTCAAACCCACTACTTGATGCAATTATGTTCCACTCTCCTACATTAAAAGAGAGCTGTAGCAGCACTACATCATCCACCTGCTGCTTTTTTTTCCTTAAAGCCCACTTAGTTCAGAAGGAATTAATCCTTTCTACCCACCACTGGTATCAGGCACCAAAAACAAAACCAGGTTTAGTATATGAAGGAAAAACAAAACCCCGCATACCTTTGATCAGCAACCAGTCTTAGGCACTGGGTATTTGAAATAGGTGACTACTGAAAGATTTCTCCAGAGCCCTGAGGTAATGGATGACAAGGTTTGGGCCAAAACACCCACAGTTATGCCAAATTCTCCTGAATATATGTTAGTTTCTGGACCACAGCATCTGAGCCAAAGCTAACAAAACAATTCTCTCGTGTTTTACCTCAGGACTAACTGCACATGCACCTATTCTGTCAGCTGGGGTGGTGACACGTGGTTTGCCATGGCAAGTGAAATTGCTGACTTCGGCTTCCAGCTAAAAAAAAAAAATAAATAAGAGCAAGAACACCACACTTCCATTATTTTCCTGCTAATCCAAATGTACTCAAAAGCAGTCGTACCCAGCACCTCACTGCTGGACACTTTTATCCGTGTAGTAGGTGACTCCAAAGTCCTGTTACAAAAAAAGTTCCCCCTTTTGTGTTTTTAGTCAGACAAGCCACTATTTCTCCCTTCTCAGAGCAACAACATGAAGGCTTCTCAGGCACTCATGTCATGGCCAAAACACTTAATAGGTACTTTCTGGGTAATACCTGAAATAGAGCCTCAGCCTTTCAGGCAGAGCTGACCCAGTGTAGCTCTGACATGAAAGAGCATTTATAAAAAAAACCAAAACAAAACCAGTCCCAAAAGCAGTTTTAGACCATTTATTTTAAGAACAGCCTAGTGCAGCAAAGGGAGGAATTTAGCCTCAATGAAACATAAATGAAATCCCATCAGGAAAGGCCTGTTTACATCCCAGCCCCAAAGGGCGTTTTTCAAAGTTCCTAGCATCCTCAGATGATTTCACCGCCATGATTTATATATAGCTGGGGAAGACCTTAGATGAAAATCACATGTGGAAATCTTCAGTGCTGCCAGGTGGCCTCTGGAGGGAAGAAAGTGCTATGAAACTTCTGGAATGGTTTAAACCCCTGAGCCCCTGCAAGGCAATTTGGATTACACGATGGCCCATAGCAACATGCTGTTCCTGAACACACAAAGCATAAATATAGCAAATCGAGTTAATAGGTTTTGTGCTGCACATCTTGTTTTGTTTGCAGACAGTGCTACCAGAAACAGCTTCCAACCAGCTTTTCTTTTGTGATTGTTTTGGTCCAGCTCATGCCTGTTTATGCAAATATTCATTTTAGAGTGGCGATTGTAAAAAGCAATCGCAAGTGAGCAAGCACCGGTCCAGGACTGGAAAGGATTGCTTGGATCAGTTCCCACCTCCACTCCAGACAATCACAGAAGAAAAGCCAGGATCAAAGAGGCACTTAATGATGTCTGCTCTCCCACTTTCCTCTCTAGCCCTTCTTGTGACCTTCTCAGAGGATGTTTCATCTTCCAGCTCCAATACTGAAAGGGAAAGCCCTCACCCGTGGTCCTGGTTCCAGGCAATTCAGCCCAGGAGGAAGGAATGCAACCTCCAGACTGCCACAGTCCCACTTTTTAGGCAATAAAGCCAAGCAGATTTACCATGGACAACCCCAACCTGATGCAGCCAGGATTCAAGACAGTGCTTGGCTAGCAAATGATCAAAGTGTGACTGTTTGCCCATAATCATCTACTGCATCTTCTAATTTTTTGCTGTCCTTCCTTCTCAGAGTGAAGCCAAATAATCCACAATATGTGAGTCCCAAGCAGCAGGTTATTTACCTCATCCCAGTCACCTTGGGGGCACAGAAACTAGCTGGAGCTTCGTCTGGGTGTGCCTCCTGCCTGCTCCAAAAAGGCCCCTAGCAAACACATCCTTCCTTAGCAGCAAACCCTAAAAGAGATCTCCAAAAAGGGACTGCGTATCCCACACATACTTTGGGTAAATTACACAGCTTTATTTTCTTTTCTAGCTCAAAGGTAGCCAAATGAATGATTCCACATGTTTCCAACCTTTTACCAGTCTGTGGTGGATTGTTTTATAACCACTTGCAGGCAGCTGATACATGGAGGAACTGCTCACCCCTCCCATCAGCTCTCAGAGTCTGCTGCCCATATGCAGTCCTGGACTCTCTCCAGTCTGCTCAAGGGGCCTGGTCCCTCTTGAAACACTCCAGAAGACCCCATTTAATCTCAGCATCTGTAAAACTTGTCTCTATTTGGCTTGCAGTGAGCAAAGAAATACGCCAAGGTGTGGTTACTGTGCTGGAGGATGAGGGGGTAGAGAAAAAACAGAAAATCAGGCTGGAGGGGAAGGAAAGCTTAAAGGGCAATTAAAGGATCACGAAATGTATCCAGCTCAACAGACCCAACATAACTTGGGTATCGACTTCATCTCAACCTACACAATTGTGAACTTTCCCAGGGCTTTTTACACATTAATTCATAGTTCACCTGGCACTCTCAGCTGTGCAGGCGTAAGCTCTACCCTCCAGTTGTTCGAAAAAATCCTCTCCAGGCCTGGCAGTCAGCACTGCTCCCCGATTTCATAGCTACAGCTGAACGTGCCACTTGCCATTGCTCATCCAGGGAGTGCCACTCAGCCTCTGGAGACCCTCCCTGCAGGGGCCAGCAGGGCCAGGCCACCAACCTCAGCTGCAAGGGGTTTGGGAAGGCCAGGAAACCAAGCAGAAGTGTGCAAGCACTGCGGGGAGCTGTGTTAGCAAAGAGACTCATCACACACAGGATGCGGGTGGAATGTGTGCTGGGAAGCAAGGAGCAGCACAAGTTCAACAGGGATTTGGCACATGCATCAGCTCACTTCATTGACACTGCAGCCATTTGAAAAACACATCAACCAGCAGCTCAGGGAAATTATCCAGCTGGGTTGCAGAGTCTGTTTCTCCTGAGCACTGCCATCTCCAAGTCTTAATCCAGAGATGCTACAAGAAGAGACAGGGATCTGATGTCCCATCTCATGCTGATTAGCTGGCAGGTATAGCAAGGAGACATGAGAAATTCCCTTTTAAATAAAAAGGCAGTTGCCAGCACCAGCTGATGGGCTGTAATGCAAAAAAGCCATCTCAGAGCTGAACTCAACCATGCCACGTGTCAGCACCCTGTTACTGCATTGTATTATGTAAATCAGCCTTTGAGAAAAACAGAACCAGGAAAGAAGAAGCTGTAATCTTGGCAGGCCCTGCTCTGTCAAGTGCAGCCCCAGCTGCCAGCTCCATGCAGGAGTGAGATCTAGGTTCCTGCAAAGCAGGCTGCAGGCTGTGCACTGCCTCTCCATCTCCATCCACTGCTGTTTCATTTACCCTGCAGTAAGGGCAGGGCCCCAGGAGAGGGGATCTGAGGCAGAATCCAACACTCAATCCATGCTGTGGAACAGCACACTCTGCCCAGCACCTTGAACTGTGCCAACCGTCCGCACCCAGCTCCACCTCCCCGGTCAGGTCCAATCCACCAGTGTAAACCCAGCCATGCTTTGCACTCCAAAAAGAAAGAAAACAAAGAGGAAACAATCAAACCAGTCTGAAAGACTTATTTAATGTTTTGTTGGGAATACCGAAGCTGCTAAGCACTGAACTCTCCTGTTTATCTTCAGGGACTCAAACCACTGCCATCTGCTTTTGCGCACTTCTTATTTGCTCAGTCTAACCTCAAGCTTTGTTTTCAGGAACCCAGGACTGTTTTAATTTGTGTTCACTGCCCATTCACAGCCCAGCCTTGGTGCTTTTTGCTTCTCACTTGCTTTCTCTCTGCCCAATGCACTTCTTCTGCAATTCTGCTCTTTTCCTGCATTTAGTTGTGCCTAATGCCATTTTTTAATGGATTATCACACCACTGGCTTCATTTAACCTACTACTCTAAATCCAAGCTTCCTGCTTCCCACTCATATCTCCCCAACAACGCATCCTCTCCCTGTGCTCCCTTCCAGGCTCCCAACCAGCTTCTCTCTTTTGCTCACTCTTGTGGAAGTCTCACCTTCCACCCACGCATAAAATCTGCTCTTTCTTACATGCCTGACCACACTCCTTCCATCTGAGTCTCTGCAGAGATGTCGCTTTGGAGAGACCTTTCAAACAAACTCACCAACGAATTGTAACAAACAGCTTTAAGACCAAGCCTTGGTGATCTGATTCACAGACCTTGCCTGGATGTGATAGCCACTGCCCTGCTCAGCTCATGAGAGCACTGAAGCAGGGACTGTGATTTCCTGTTCCACGAGGCACAGACCACACTGGCAGGGCCTAATAAACACCAGGCAACCTTTCATTTCCTTATAATTAGTTGCATCATTTGAATCATGTTACAGAAAGAAAGGCACAAAAGCAATGCACAGGATTCTCACTATCTGAAAAAAAAAAAAAAAAAAAAAAAGGTGGATCAAATTCAAATGCAGCATCCAAGAAATGTTTAAAGAACAATAAATCTTCAAAGACAGCATCATAAGTGAAAGTAATCCTACTGTAGGGATTACATGCCCTATTCAGTAAGAGAAAAGGAATTTAGAATAGAAATTTCTGTCCAAATTATCTTTATACCATAGGAATGCTTGGTGGGCATAGGGGGAGGAAGGAGAGGGGAACCAAAAGGACAGTTTTCCTTTTACTGTGCAACATGTTGTACAACTCAAGATCTCAGTCTTTTCCCAGTGAGTAATAGCTGGTTTCACTTTTTGCAGGAAGAATTAGGAACTCCAGAGTCCGAATTAAATGCAGGAAAAGAAATATAAGAAACAAACAAACAAAAAAATGGAGATGCTTTAATGGTACCGGGATAGCTGGTAAAAAGATATTATATAGCCAGGAACTTCTTTTGGTATGTTATGATGTAAAATAGACCATACCCTAGTCCCATCCTCATGGAGGATGGTCATTCAAGTGTTCACATGAACACCACACCCATCACCTTGATGGGGGTTTCTGCAGCCCCCAGCCCCCCTAGTCAATCAGCAGGTGACCTCTGCAAGTTTCCATGCTGATTTGACACGGGAAAGGATAATTCCTGCAGGACACCAATCCTCATGCTGAGGCTTTAAATGCTCCTACAGCTGCAGGTCAACAGGTTATGGTAGCCCTCACCTCCATCTTACATCTGGGTGTGCAAAGGCCTGAAAAAAAGGGTGTTGGGAGTGACCGGTGGCAAGAACAGCAGCAGTTGTTGTGGGGAGGGTTCAGCAGGATTAACTGCCCTGATATCAGCTGGATGTGTCACTCAAAGGGACACTGCCGAGTTTCAGTCTGGATGATAACATCTGTAGGAGATTTATTTCAAGAGTAAGGAAGAAGAAGAAAAGTGCAGAGTCTCAGTGGAGGAAGGATGAACATCTGGTCTGAGGCAGATGACACTTTTGGAAATGATGGCCATGCAAATCACCCGTCTGTACGAGCTCAGAACAAAGAGTGCACACGGCAGATGATCTCCAGGCTCATGCTGCCATTTAAATGGGATCTGCTAAGAAACAAGAATGCCATTTTCATCTGCAGCAGATTTGCTTCACAACATGCTGGGCATGACTGGGCTTCTCTGTGAAAGAAATGAGAAATTCCTGAAGCCAAGGACATTAGGAGATGGGACATGGTGCCTGCCAAGTCCCTCTTTCCCCAGGATGTGGAGGCTCCCAGCTCATTCTAGATCAGTCACAATGCTTTGGGCAATCTGCCATCTCAGCCCCATTCAGCCAAACATCATTATGAAAGCTACAGACTCATCCACTCAAAGAAGTGAAAAAATAGACATAGTACAATCAAGACTGTCATCTGCTTGGGCTTTGGTTTGTGTCCATGCCTCAGAGACACTTAATGAAGTGAAAACCAGATTTCATCTCAGAATATCCAACAAAGTCTGGGGACACGCCAAGACAGATAGCAAGGAAATCTGTTCTGCAATAGCCACAAACAGGTGAGCCAGCACAGGAGGTCTCTAATTACACCCAGACAGTGCAGAGGCTACAGATTTTATATAACATGTGAAAATCACAGGGTTTGGAGAATATTGATCTGGGCACAGTCCAACACAGAGAAGATGGAGATTGGGGTGACAGGGAGAAGAGAACAGGGCTTATTTTGAAGGACAGCAATAGCTTTTGTAATCAGGAAGGATGATGTAGTACAGCAATTCCTAAATTCCTTGGGAAGGAGAGACAAACACCTCTCACCCCAGCATCAAACCACAAGTTCTTCCAGATTTCCTGTTACTGTCATGGAGCCATAACAGCTGAGGATTACAGGAGAGTTAAATTGCCGTTCCAAAAGCAAAACAGCACCATTTCCCAACAATTTAAATCTTAAACACAAGGAGAAAGACAGGCAAACAGTTGAGAACAAACCCTGAATGGAAGCTTTAGGGATTTGGGAAAACCTCTGCTGTCCTCTTGCCCTTCACAAGTCCTTGGCTCAGCAGCCCTTGCAAGATTTAGGGTACAGGCAATAGTTTTAGGGGCTGGGAAACTCACACACTAAAGAGCCTGCCAACCCCACAGCTCCCAGCCCAGTTCTGCTTGTGGAAAACCCAAGTGTGGCTTGAGTTAGGACTGGGTGGCCGCTGAATGAACCTTCCAAGGCTGTCACAGCCTTTGCCTGCTGCTTCCAAGAAACCCTGCATGGGAAACCTGGACTGAGGCCCTTGCAGGGAGAAGAGCCCAACTAAAGCCCCATGAGAGGCCTGAGCAAGCCCTCCACCCTCACAGGAGGACCTCAGCAGCGAGACTGAAACCTGCACAGGGCAAGGTCTGCAGGTCACACAGGGACCTCGGCAGACACAGGATGGAGCCTCCTTCCCAGCAGGCTCCCACCTCATCCCTGATCAAAACAGGCAACCAAGACAACATAACCCTTCTCCAAAACCCCTCCTGCAGCCAAGCCTGCCCAAAAGCTCTCCCATGCAAGTCTTTTCTCTACGAGAATGCTGCTCTTTATCTAAGAGCAGCTGAGTCCAGGCTGACATTTTCAATCTGGGCAGAGGACACTGTCACAGAAGTGCCTCACCAGCCATCTTCCAGGAAGATTTTCGAGGTTCACCTCTGAGGCTCCCATTTTCCTGTCAGATTTGGTTAGCTGATGGCAATCAGTGGCTCCAGAAGTTATGATGGCATGCTACAGAAAGGAAGAATAAAAACAAATCATGGGAATAAAGTCTTTAGGGCTCCAAGTTGAGTACTCAGGTTGAGGATTTGACAGGTGCTGCCCACACAAGTACAATTTGTATAACTGCTATCCAGTGGAGTAAGCACTATATATCTCAGCTGGCAGCTGGAAGTAGGGATGTAAGTCACAGAAAAGAGTTGTTTCCAAGCCAGCCATCACATAAAAGTAACTCTTTGTGGAGTTTTTCACATGCGTTGTTAAAGTTGAGTTGTTGCTCGAAGGTACAAAGCAGAAAACCAACACAATCAAAACAGACTTTCAGAAGGGCAAGGAAATATGCCAACAAATACACTGCACAGGGCTTCACCTTGTCAAGACTTTGGCATACACAGACTTGGAGAAACAAAAAAAAAAAAAAAGAAGAAATCACCTTTTGCCACTTGCTTTAAGAAATTTCACAATCCTCTGAAAGCGTACAATGAAGTAGCTTGTTTTGTCAGCGCTGATAAGCAGCTCCTGGATGGAAGACAAGGCAGCTCTCTGTTTAGCACGGCAATATTTTGTCAGGAAACCAATCAACAATATTAATGGCAAGTAAACCCATTCATTAAGGGAAAGGGATTTCTGCTCACGTTCCTTGCACTGGCAGATGGCCTCCCATAGATTGCACACTTCAAGTGTAGCCCCAGAGAAAGGAACTGGGGGCAACGTTTGTCCTTCGAAATAAATAAGCATAGTTTGATTTAACCTTAGGGGGGAAAAAATTAGATTACCCAACTAGCTCAACTGTAGGAACACACAGAAACTACACTGACATTTGGACTTTGTATATTTTCACAAAATAGAACTGACTTTCTAACTAACTGTCATCCTGCCTCTGCCAAAGGTCTTCCAACTACATCCAAAACACTGAAACTTGGAGAGAAACAAAGGCACTGTAATGAACAGAGAACATTCCCGAGTATCCAAAGCACAGTTTATTCCTCACAAGATCCCTCACAACTTCCCATGCACACAGCGGGTCATTCAAGCCAAAATCAACTCAACAAGAAGAAAGCAAAACTTTCTTAATAGAATATTAATTTATCTCCCTGTTCAAGCTAAGAGGGCTGACAGACAGAAGACTAAGAAGCTCTAAGAATGCTTATTGTTCTAACTCTGACAAAAAGTTTTCATGTACTTTTTACTTATTAATTCCCTAGCTGCATTTTGATAAAGGCTCTTCTGGACAGGGATCAATTGAATTCCTAATCAAAACCATGACAAGCATAAAAAAAAAAAATAAAAAACCCACTCCAGAACCACTTCTGCTTCCCAGCATGAAAAATTTAGTGTAAAATCCCATGAGCTGCAGTCTAATGACATCACACTAATGGAAGAAGAGAAAACCTTCTAACAATTAAAAAGAGCCTTGCTGAGAAAACACACAGGAAATTGTCAGGCTGTCATTTGTCTCTCAACCACAGCACACGGGACAGTCCTGGGGGCTGCTGCACACCCATTTGTCTCTTTAATGGGCTGCACCAGGACACAATACAGACTAAACACTGGAGGAGGTATTTCTTTGTTTGCTCTTAAACAGAAGGGCAACATCGGTTACAGGATGCTGTGGTACCACCCACTGCTGCCTTCAGAGACTGTCCCATGTCCATGGTCCCACTGGCCCCTCTACAGCACCTGCACAACCCTGAAGCAGCTCTGAAAACATCAGAGTCTGCCCATTGCAAAAGAAAAAGAGTTTTGGCTTAATACATATCCTGTTTTCTGATAACAAAATTTGCGTAGACCAGAAAGCAACTTTTTTTTTCCACGTCCTGCACCTCCAGCAAAATTGCCAGTGAAGGGCTGGTTCCAGCACCGTGGCTGCTGACACGGGGACGTGCATGGCAGGAAGAACACAGCTTGAGTTTTAGATGCCAGGCTGAGCATTCAGCACAGAAACCTTGTTTTGGCTTTAAACCTGAGCAAATCTGATCTGGGAGTTCACTGATGGAGAATAAATATGGAAGAAACTGATTTCAAATTGTGTCTTTTGAAAGGATGAGTTGACAGGGCAAAAATAGCAAATGCAATGGGTACCTGACTGCCATTGTTACATTTGTTTAAGCAGAGATTGCTGCAATGTTCAGGAGCCGCATAAAAGGCTCTGCAATATGCAATCAAGTCACAGGTCTGAAAACACACCAAGAAACATCCAGTGACTGTCACAAATGATAAGAGCTGGGCAGATAAAAGAAGTAATTACATCTTCTTTGAAACCCTATTTTGCTATTTTTAGGGCTTTAATCAAGGGCCCAATTCTTCCACCTTTCTTCACACCAAGTAATCCTTTACTCTTTAATTATTTTCACTCGCATGGCTACAGGCAAACTAAACTACAATGAAGCCAGACTTACGGGAATCGGAACCTGGCCCAAAACAATTTGGATGAGAAACAGAGACTCTGACAAAACAGCATCATCAGTGGCTATTAAAAAAAGCATCCCTTTGCCTGTTGGTGTGATGGACCCAGCCCAGAGCTGCAGGCTGAGGTTTGCTCGCTGTGATATTTAGCCAGGGGCCTCTCTGGGGCTTTGCTAATCAGACCAACTGAGCTGGAGCGTGGTCTGATGCAGGGAAATACAGATGGCTATTAAGGGTTGGACTGTGACCAACTCATTCACAAATGCTATCAGGCTATCAGACACCAGCCATTTCTGGGCAAATCCCAGAGGAGAGGGTAAAAGGGAAAGTATTTCTTCAACAGCAGGGTTTTAGTATGGACTTCCACCTCAAATCCTGCCACAAGTGCCACTGGGGAGCAGCCCCTCACGCTGCAGTGCTCTGCACTGCTTCAGTGGTCTGAATCAGGGCAAAGAGATCCAGAGCAAGACTCCTAATTGCTGTGATGTGTCCACACCAGCCGGGAGTGCAGCCCTGGAGAGGAAGGTGCATGAGCAAGATGCAGACAGCCATACCTAACGAGTTTGCCTTGCTTTGGAGCCCTGTCAGCACAGCACCTGGAGCTGGCTGTCAGAGCTTTAAACAAGAACCACCATTTGTCAGGGTTTCTATTTCACCTTCAGGACTTCATTCCGGTATCTAACTCTTCACATTCAGCTCCTCAGTGCTGAAGGGCTTGCTCAGGCAGCAAGCAGCACCCACTGCCTCCTTTGTTCCCCTCTCTAAGTCCCCACCGAATTTGCTCTGTGCTGCATGTTCCAGGAAAAAAATAAAGCTACAAAAACCATCCAGAAAGGAACCAAAGACAGGATTAGTGTCCCACTGCTATTTGTTGATGTATGTTTCTGTGAAAGAAGCCAAGTTTCTATTCCTTGTCAAGCCTTTTTCTGGAAGGAAGGACATTAAAACGAAGAGAAAAAGCTCAAATGTCTTTGACTATAGCTGGTTTATAACAACCTAAAACAGCAAAATAATAATAATAATAATAATAATAATAATAATAATAATTAATAATAATAATAATAATAATAATAAGCTTGCTGTAAACAAATGGGTTTCTGAACATGGCAGGGCATTGATCACAAAGGCTGCTCCCCCAGGAGCACACAGAGCCTAAGTACATCTGGGAAAGCTGTCTCCAGGCACTGTGCTGCTGTGCCGATAGCAACCCTTTACTCCTGAGGGTGCCATTTAAAAGACCATGGGGACAAGTGAGAGCAGTGAGGGACAGCCCTTCACCCATTATCAACCCTTCACCAGTTGCTTTATTTAAGAAGCAGAATGTTTCCCAAAATTGGGAATAACCCCAAGCAGGCCCTTAGCCCCCTCCCTTCCCAACTTCCGGCTGACAATAAAGTTCCTGGAAGTCTCTCCCTCCCTGCAGCATGATCCATCTCCTCTGCCACAGCCTCCCCAGTCTGTCCTCTGACAGGCACTCAGAGACTTCTCATCTCCCCAGCCTGAGTTAGGATCCCGAGTTAGCGCTGCATGTGCCTGAAATTCACCTGTTGTGCACAGTTTCAGGTACAGACTTCTGACTTTGGAGAAATCCTGCTGCACCAGTGAGTCCAGCCCATGTAAATCAAACAAAGTGCATCAATAGGATAGTGAACTCCACATCAGAGACTGTAGAATACAGATATTCCTGCAGTTCATGGCTACTTGTCACTAATAACAAGCAGAGTGACACCTCTATCTTAGAGCCAGCAGCAGGACAGAAAAGTGTCATCACTTTAAGGTGCCTGTGGGGCAGCCCAGGTACACAAGAGCAGGGGAACCAGACATGATGCAATAGGGATGGGATTACAGGCTGGCAGGCTGCCACAAGTGAGGTAATGGGGAAGGATTCTGAGCAACTCTTCTGTCACACAAAACACCAGCACTGGGAAGTTCCTTTGTTCCAGAAACGGGTTCCTGCCACAGCCTAAAACACCAGCGACATGAGCGGGATGCGAGGCACAGCAAAGGGCATGAACTGCACAAGCAGCCCTGGTGTACACTGACCCAAGGCAATTGAGTAAGTGGAGTGTTATTCCAGGCCTCATTTCCACAAGAAGCCATCTGACAGCTGTTACCTCGCAGATTGCTCTGGAAAAACAGGTGCAAAATGAGCAGAGTGAGCCACACTGCCCTTCCTTACTGAACTGGAGCACCCAGAAAAGATGTTTACTAAGAATGATGCTTTCAGAGGGCAGGAAAAGATATGAAAACCCTTCAGTTTCTTTCACAAAGCAAGGCAGCCCTGCAGCAAACCAGACCTGAAGTGATGCACAGCTTAATTACAATCATGGATTCATAGAATGGTCTGGGCTGGAAGGGGCTCTAAAGATCATCTTGTTCCAAACCCCCCACCACAGTCAGGGACACCTCCCACTACCATGTTGCTCATTTGTGAGGTCTGCAAAGATCCATAGCTGGAAAGCTGCTAAAAATGCAAAGATGCAAAGTGTATTCTTTAAAAACAATAATTTTATATATATATACATATATATATATATATATGTTTCTAGACTTCAGAAAAGCACTGTGAATCCAAGGAAAAGTAAAGAAAATGCCAAATCCTCCATTTGGAGGAATGAGGCATAAAACACTCACTTCAGAACATAATCACTAAACAATACAATATTTCCAAACCAGCCTTTTGAAACTGCACAGAGCAAAGGCGCATACATCTAGATTCTCACAAGAAAAGAGCAGCTCACCCACTCGTTGTTTTGGTATTCTAAGAGGATCAAAAGGGCCATTTTAATTCTCCAAATCCCTCACAAAAATCTCTCTCAAACACATTTCAAGCGGGCTGGATGGAAGAGAAAGAAAATTGTGATCAGACACATCATGATTCAGGGAGATCTGAGTGCAGAAACTTGTGAGCGTTTCCACAGAATGCAAAGCAGTAATTAAATGCTTCCTATGGAAAAGAAAGGTTGTCCCTTGGACACTTCTGTCAATCTGCATTTAACAGACACAGCAGCCCTCTCAGTTCAAGCACACGAGCACTCTGGTTCTTTGCTGGAGTGACCTTCGCTGTCAGCCCAGCCTGTCCTGTTCAATATCTTTAGCTCTCCTTGGTACATTCTATGAGCATGTGTGGGGATGAGAAGATGCAAAAAGGAAAAGCACAATGAACAGGCAAAGCATTGGCCCCAATTAAAAAATTAAACAGGTGTCCTGAGACTGTCAGCCTGAAGATGGAGCATCTACATTTAATTAAAGGGATAAGTTTAGCAGAAAATGCCACTCCAGCTACTGTCAGAATGCATGATTAATTTGTGATAAAATACCCGGCACTGTCTAACAGAAGCGGACGGCTGGGGGACACATACTTACACAATCACTTGTTATTTCTTCCAGATATTACCAGTGACCCTGAGCTCAGTGTCAATGCATTAAAACAGAATTCTCACTTCTGGTCTTTTGAAGTCTCAGACTTGCTGGAGGCTGTTCCCAAGCAGCCCCACGGAACAGAACTGCAGAGCCTGGGCAGGGGAAAGCAAACACGGGTGGAAGCTGCTGCCTGTCCACAAGCAGTGGGGGTCACCCCTCTCAGTCTCAGTCCATCAGCCCGTCTCCTGCAGCGATGTCAGGCCATGGCTCTTCCTTAAGCTCATCAGCAATGCCAGCCCTTTCCAAGTGATTCCTTAACAACCAGTTTCCCTGCCACGACAGCGGGTGCTGCGCCCGCTGCTAATCAACTCCTCTTTCAATTAGTGGGTAGGGGTTTTTTCCACATGATTGATATACTCTGCTATTGAGCTGCTAAAGAGCACAATTATTTCTCCTCACTCATAGAGAGTGTTTAGCAAACCATTTGGGCCAGATAACATGCACAACACTACCCTGAAGTTTAACTTTTCCTGCCCATCTCACTACATCTGCAATAACAACGGCAAGGTCCTCGCTGGCTTTCAGCTAAGCAGGAGAGCTGGGTTTGCTTCCAGCCCCTGAGGCTGGGGAGGCTTCCAGGATCTCCCTACATCCTCCCCCAGGGAGGGAACACTGTCTGTTCCTGGCTTGGGCTGCCTGATTTCCACCTGTGGATGCAGTTGTGCTTTGTTTCCCATGGATCAGCTGGAGAGGTTTCCAGCATTAAAGAGGCTCCGAGGACACATCCGTGGAGCTTCTGCTGAGTTGCTTCCCTGGGTGGACACTGACACACCACAATAGATACAAAACAGCTCCCCTCAGGGCTCTCACCGTCTCTCACAACAGGTACTTTCAGAAAGCTACAACCATCTCTCTTCATACCAGCAGGTGAATGCATGGGGCCCACACTGAACGTGCCAAACTCTTCCAGGAAAGAGATTATTTCCCAAAGCACACCACAGTGCAACTGGCACTGAACAGGACATTATTCGGTGCATCTGACTTCTGAATTTTAGATGTTAATTTTATTCTTGAGAAAAATGAGAGGAAAATAAGCAGAAACCACCACTTTAACCCTCAGCTCTACATGATGCCAACCGTTTCTTTCTAACCCTGTCCATGGCTATGCTCCTAGACCGAGACTTCTCTTTGGAGACAGGGTGGAGATTGTTAAGACTTCACTGAGACAACTTTGACTGTTCTACAATACAGTCACTTCATCAGCTCCATGCTAGGCAGGCAGGCCTTTGCCTGGATCTGACAATCCAAAGGTGTATTGTCACCACGAATGCAGGATGTATCACTGCTTGGACTGCCACCTGGCAAAGCTCTTGCCTTTCCTGTCATTTCTCTTAGCTGTCGACAGTGGAATTTTCTGTGACAAGCTCAAGCAATGTAAATAACCTTTTTATTTACAGTAGCCAACAGTTTCCAGTCAACCACCACCAGCAAGGACCTAAATTAATGATAACCTGGAATACTACTGCTTCTGCTTTCACAGAGAGACAATGCTGTGAAAAAACCCAACATTCTCTAAGTCTACAGCTGGCTACAGGCACAGTTATTTATGATTTGTATAGTCAAATGGCTGAACCGCCCTTCACTGCCCCTGAAGCGTTGAACCAGAGCTGAGGACACAAGACTTGGACAGCAAACTGCCTGTCCCTCAAAACTGCTGCCTCTGGACCTCAGCTGCAGCAGGATTTGCCTTCTTAGGCCTTCATTCCCAGAAGGATCAGCTGTCAAAGGAATGTCACAAACCACCCATCTCATATTTCACATCCCCACTTGGATAGTTGAGTAAATTAATTGTTTTTATGCTTGATACTAAAAGTTTCTGAAGGACAATACTTTGGTTTTCAAGAAGTTCACCCCTTCACACAACATAATTTCCACGATCGCCTGTTACAACCACAATTAACAGCACTGTGGAGTTTTTGCTCATGAAATTCACTTTCCTGTGCCCTCTGTGACCACACTTCCTCTGCACCCTCTAACAGGAAGGTTGGGACACAACATCTCCCAGGTTCAGAACTGAGGACCTCACCCAGGTGACAGAGGGAAAAGGAAAGGAAAATGCAGCAGAAATAACTTATTCCAGAGGGCATCCCATAACCCTTTGGAGAGAGTTGGTATATTTTATGTGTTAGCATTACATAGGGATGAAATGGACTAACTATTGGGCTCTTTGTCTCCGCTTCTAACTGCTGGACTAACTCACTGTTTCCTTTTGCTCTCAAAGATGGATTTTCACAGGCTTTCTGCAGTTCTAGCATTTTCAGTAATTAAACTTATCTCTGAGGCAATCACATTTAGGATTACTAGGTTTGCTATCTCCAGGCTAATAGGGTCAAAATGCTTAGCTGCCCTCCTGCCTGCCAGTTTATAGCATTTTGCTAATGGATCATTTCCTTCCGTGGGGAGAACGCTCTGGCTATTAGGTGTTCTCCTGTTGCACAGCAATTTTAGGTGATCAGGCAGTAATAATAAGTGTTCTTGTTAGATGGGAGACTTTACTGCCGGGTTAAAGAGTTACAAAGCAATAAGAATAACTTTTTGCTGGCAAAACAACTTCAGTCAAAGACAAAGGACACTTCTGCTACTGGTTCTCCAGTTCCCACCCTGCTTATGCTCAGTATTTTGTCACACTTGTACTCCCAGACTGCAATACTGCTCAGCTGATTATACTGAAATGGTCACATGTTGGAAGAATCCAAGTCTAACAGGTTTCTGTCCATTTTAACTGCTTCCCTGAGAAGCTCTGTACCTGCAGCACCTTGTTTCTTGGTTTTATTCAGCATTATTCCCTTATTTTATGTTTCATCCTCCCTTGCCCACAGAACCCAGTGCGGCAGGCAAAGCTCTGAGCAAAAGGGCCTCCCTGTGTCTTGAAAAGTGGGGGGAGCAAGAAAAAGAAAATGCTGCATGTAAACTATTCCCTTCTACAAAATGGAGCATCTGTGCAAAATGGCATCACTTAGGCCAACTTCTGAGCCACAGAAACCACTATTTCCTTCCCTTTTTTTCACTCCAAAGCGAGTTTTATGCCTCTGTGGACAACAAGAACTCCAGTTCTAGGCTCAATGCAAAATGGAATGGCAGTGGCTTACTCCCAAAATGTGTTTTTCTGGTAGGACCATTTAATATTACTCATTAGACCCTTCCAAATGAATGACTTAGAGTGAGAGGGTTTTGGATTTTATTTTTCCTAAGTTACTTCAAGGCAATTATGTTGCACAGAAAGTAATAATCACTTGTCAGGCTCTCCACTTTGCACATAGAGCTTTATTTCCATAGAGGTGAACATGTAATAGTTCACTTGAATGCTCTTATTTTAAAGAATTTGGTGCAATCAATGTGAACCTCACATTTTCTGTCTCTCTTTTTTTTCTTTTTAAGAAATTAAGACAACCAATCTGGCTTGGTTTCCATTCTCGAGAGCTCAAGAATGGATGAATTAACGTTAATTGGGGGTAAAATGAAGCACAATAAAGTGTGTCTCCTGGGTTCGCAAAACTGGAATATGCACAGAGAAGATCTATTCAATTATCTGTGGTAGTGAGATTTGTTTTGAGGAAACTCTGAATACTCAATCCACTTGTTCCTCTCACAGTGTCTGCCTGTGATCCCACCAGATCTCTGAGGTTGGGCCCTTTGACTGGATCAGTCTTACAACTGGAGACAGTCCATGAAATTCAAACTTGGACTCGGGAAAAACAGTGCTGCTGGTTCTCTTCCCCAGCACCACTTCACAGCCCACTCCTCTGATCAGACTGAACGTGAAAAGGTAGAGAAGAAAGACTAGGATTTTAGAGAAAACTCAAGTCCGAAGCCTTAATCAGTTATTTCCAGGAAGAATCTAACTCTGGGTAATAACTGCTGAGCAATTCTAATTTCCCTTTGCTAATGTCTACCAAATCTCAATTTATTTGCCATTAATCCTGAGCAGTTTGGTTAAAAGCGAAGCTGTACATTCCCCCTGAAGATGGCTGCCGTTCAGCATTGGGTGGAACAACTGCTCCTTACACAGCAGCACCCCAGCATCCCAAATCCAGATTTAACTCTCCCTGGCACAGACCCAGCCCTGGGTGTGGGGGTTCCTGAGCTCTGCACAGGCCCCAGCTGAACAGGGCAAGGCCAGCAGCTGCCCTGGGCTCAGGGGTTAGCTCAAGCACAGTGCTAAGTGGGAGCCTGACAAATTATTATTTTTCATGCCGCCTAATGGCACTGTAGTACAAATGAAACACGCCTCAGACTGGCCCAGGCGTGCCTCTGACTGCAGAACAGGTTTATCACACTGTGCACAATGCACAATTTGCTCTGGGATCTCTCTGAGTGAAAGACAAGTCATTAACGTCCTCTAAACATCCGCAAGGAGTGGTAAGACAAAGAATAATCATGCACAGACTCCGTTTTGAATAGGATCTTGATTTCAGCATCTTGTTTCCTATCTTCGATCAGCTTGCAGAGGTGAGCTGATTTGCCTTCTCGGGAAGATCTGGCTGCACTGGCCAGCAACCCAAACTGTGTGTATTTTCTGTGGGGGTGGCTGATGGAAACAACACAGCAGGTGCCTGAGGAAGGAGGGGCTGCTCTCCTGTCCAAGCCCGGCTGGCTCTGCCTCCTGGACAAGGCTGCTCTGCAACTTCCTCGCTGAACTCCCCCTCACACTGCGGAGGCACCAGGTGCAGGGGTGTCTGGAATATGAAATGGGTCTGAAGCAGAGAGGGGGGCAGGGAGGGAGAGCAGAAGGGAGATCTGCGCCCTGCCTTTTTCACACCTTTTGATCCAGCCAGAGCTACAGGCATCGCCTGGCTCTTCGCAGCTGCCTCCCACAGAAGCCCAGGCCATGCCCTAAATGTCAAGTCTGAATTTCCATAGTTATGAAGAGTCTGGATGTCAAGTGGCCCCTCCAGGCCTCGCATTCATCTAAGGTTGGCAAGACCAGCACAGAGAGTGCTCACAGTTCAATTACAGGCATGACTAAAGAGCAGGCACTGGCAAACAGACCGTACAGCAAGGAGCCCTTTCTCTTTGAAACATTTTCAGCTTGGGCAGGTCTGTGCCAGGACAGCTTATCAGACGATATTATGGACAGATAAGGATTGGCACTGCTAAAATTTTAAGTATGGTGGTCGCCATCTATGAGGATGCAAAGCCGTTGTCCTCTATCATCACCAGTAGTTTCTCAGGGCAAATTCTTCAGTACACAGAATCCTGCAGCTCTAAACTGCAAAACTACCTGTGATAGTGAATGAAGCTTTGGTTCGAGGAAATCAGCTTGCAAAAACATACTGATACTGCCCCAAGCCCATAAAGTATTGACGGAAGGTCTTAATATTTTTTTTCCCCTCAAAAAATACTAAATATTCTTTTTTTTCCTCCTTCTTTTATGCTGTTTCCCTTTGATGAGTAATAAATAAAAAAGCAGTTGAAAACAGAATGTAAGTGCAAAGCCCCAGATCTGAAAGGGACAAAGACTCCATCTGTCACAGAGAAATCCAAAAATCCGAGCACCAGCACAGAGCCCACCTGCCAAAAAGGTTTTATGTTTATGTTAAGTGTGGCTTTAAGGAACAGAAATGTTCTGGCAGATAAAGGCAGCCACGAGAATGACTAACTGAGATGCACAGACAATAATTCCCTCCTTTGATTTCCTCTACTGTCACTGCTATCAGTTAGACATCTGAATGAAAAATCAGCTTAGAAACTTTGATCCCTTTAAAAACAGAAAAACAAACTCTGTAATCCGGAAATCCTTAGAGGAATATAGAACTTTAGCATCCCCCTATGCAGCACATTTGCTGCAACTGTGGGGAGAGGGATCTGGCCCCCACACCTGCCTTGGCAGGGTTGTGCCTTGGACCAAGCAGCCCAGGGCCAGCACGGGCAGGCACTGAAACAGAGATGTCTCTGCTCCCTTCTGGGCCCAATGTCAGAAAGAGAGGAATTTGTTCTTCAGTGCTTCTCCTACAGCACACAAGCAAGTGGCTTGCTTGCCACTTTGCATATTTTTTTTTAAAAAGCAGAATTTAGGATTGATATTTCTCAGGCAGAAATGGAGATGATTGAGTGGGCAGCTGTACCAAACAAGAGGCCCCCCAAATAGTTCAGATTCCTCTATACAGGCTTGTTTTTCTCCATGCTCTGTTTTGTTCCTAGTACACACAGACTCTGAAATACCCATCTGCTTCCCCAGAGCTCAGCCCTTTGCCTTCACCTGGAACACAGGAGATAACGCTACACCTTTACCTTCATGTTGAATTAGAATAAAGCTTTTTTTTGTTTCTTTGGCCAAAGGGCAAGACCCAAGAGCTGGAAAATGAAAACACAATGGGCAGTACTGAAGGGCAGAAAGAGTAGAGATTGCAAAGGGGCAGCTGGGTAGCAGCATAATTAGATGTCCTGAGATAGTTCTTTAAAGGACTGGAGCACCTCAGCACTAACCCTTCTTGGACATGGGCACCACAGCCCTAGCACTACCGCTCTGCTCTGGATGCAAAAAACTCCAGATTGCAGAAATACCCCTGACTTCATCACCAAGGATCCAAATCTGCTGCAAATCCAGGTGCTCCCTTCACCACACAGGCACACAAATGCAGTGGGAGACTTTCCAAGTTATCCCCTTGTCACTGGCTCCGTGCTGGGCACTGCCCTCCCCTGGCAGGGAGCTGAGCTGACCCTCTCCAGGGGGGATGGGGCAGCAGCAGGGCTGCAGGGGAGTGAGCCCAGCTCCTCTCTGAGGCACACGGGTAGGAGGGAGGGACACAGGTCCCATTCCCAGCTACCTCCTCCACACTGCTGCAAAATCTCTTCTTTTCACGGAGACTCACTCTGGGCACCACCAGCATCTGTGTCACCTTTGCATGTTCCTCTTCCCAAGGACCTCCTGGGCTCGTTGCCTGCCAGCTCTATCAACCCATCTTTGCAGAACTCACAAAGTACCTGATCTTTCCAAGAAGCCTCTCATACCCATGGCCACTACAGGCAACATTTTCCTCCTGGAGTCCCCATGCATCCTACATATGGAGGGAGGCAAAAGCAGCTGCGTTTAGACCCTCACATTTGATGCACACCTCACACTTTTCTCCTTTCCTAGTGCCGCAGTCCCTGCTGATGGCTTTTTTCCCCAAGAGATCCTAAAGAAATGCTGTTGGATGCCCACATACAGGCCCTGGTGAACAGCACAGCTGCTACAAACCAGCCTCCAGCTCTGTGCTGCACCTTCAGTGGCTTTTCCCCCTCGTCAGGAGAGCTTTGAGGTGGAATGTGCACCCCAGAGGATGCCCTTCAGTGGGGTTACAGGGAACAGCCCCCTCCCCAGTTCCCTGCCCTGCAAAGGGGCATTGGCCCCAGCATGCCACAGATGGAGAGCAGATCTGAAAAACAACAGGCTTGAGCACCCCTGCACCCTGACCATTAACTATAATTGTATTCCACATCAATCACGGGAGTTTTCCCCTTAAAGGTTATTAAGTATAATTTCTACTATGCAAATAGTTCCAGCTTCATTAATGGATTTTTGGTTTCTAGCAGAAGTTGTTCTTTGATGAATGTCTCCAGATGTCAGCATCTGAAAAATGTATTGGGGGGAAGAAAATTCTCTCTGATGCAATGTAAAAAAGGTCCACTGGAGAGAGGGGGGCTGGGGAAGACAGAAATATAATTAAAACAATTAAAATTCCTATCTCATGACCATTTACAGATGCTCCAAAGTGGCTCTAAATTAAAGGGAAATGTCACAGAACACGGACGCTTCTGCCAAAAAGTAGCATTAAAAATGACAAATTCCAAACAGCCTGAAGATTCTCGTTAAACCCAAGGCTTTAACAGCTCAACCAAGGCAGGCAGAGTGGGTAGACCAAAAAAAAAAAAAAAATCACATCCAACAGTCAGCTGTGGAAATGAAGGAGAGGTGACCAGGGAAAAGCTATCCAGCAGAACAGCGAGCCAACATGAGACCTATGGATTTTCAGATTTATTCCCACCAGATCATGTAGTTTTTCTACCATCTCATCTTTAATGGATTCAGAATGTCTGTTACTATGACCCTGGTTGCTGCCTTTTCCTAATTCCACAAATTCTTTTTTTTTGTAAGTGTTTAAAAGCTCTGGTGATGAAAGGCTTCATCTGATATCAAGATTTGCTGGATGAGGACTCCCATGTACACGCACACCCCAAGTCCCAAGCCAAGGCAGACAGAAGGCTGGGGGCTGCATTTCCTCTGCTTTTTCTATCTCCCTTGTCTTCTCTTCACTCCTGGGAGAAATTTCTTTCGGAATATTTTCTCATTTATATTGTAAGAAACCTCTGCTGGTGTGCTTGGGTAGGGAATCTTGTTTTAGTTTTTTTCCTTTTTTTTTTTTTTTCCTAAAGGCCATCTGCCTAAACTTCTTACACTCTCTCCCATTTAGCTTTACAGTGGGGAAACTCAATTATAAGAAATACAATAAATATTTATTGAACTGGTGAAGGCAATAGCATATGCTGAACACGCTCTGTTTTCCTGGATATATTTTTTTTCCCCCCTGCATCAAGCCCTTGTTCTGTCAGAATTGTTTTCATGTTAGTATTAGTCAGTCACTCCCCATGTGTCAGTAAATGCAAAACATGCCTGCTGTGAGACAGGGAGCGCGGGTGCCACTTTGCAGTTCCCCGGGATGCGAGCTGGCACAAAGACAAAGCGCACACAAAGGATGACAGGCACCACAGCCTGCTCCTCCGAACAGCACACGGCAAACGAGGATACCTTGGGAACAGCGCTGAGGCGGGGAGGGGAGGAAGCACAGGGGTTCTGAGACCCTGGAACGGGGCTGGAGCAGGTAGGGAGGGTTTCCTCGGCAGGAAGCAGAGCTGCAGGGCACAGCTGCTCCAGGAAGGCAACATCTGTGCGCGGGGTCAGGTACCGCAGCCTGGAAGCTGAGCCTGTTAAGTGGCCATCTGTAGACGGTTTGCTTATTTACAGGTCTTTCAATAGTGCAGCTCATCATTACCTCACAAATGTTAATGAATTTGGCCACATTCTGCCCCGCAGAGGAGGTAAGGTTCCATTCCTTCTCCGGCCTGCAAGGGGCATTAAATCTGGATGGCTTCACTTCCAGGGGCTGGGCACTGGTTGGGTTGGGAGTATCCCTCCCTGGCCAAGGACTAGGCTAGACCTAGAGGGGGATTTAGCTCACGCTCCCCTCTGTGTGGCACTGGCAAAATCCCACAGGATCCAACCCCCAGAGCACCTGAGTGCAGCTCAGCTGGCTGCGGGCACATGGAGCTGCAAGCTCCCTGAAATCCTGAGGTCCAGCTCCAGCCCCAAGCACAGCCAGTGCAAGTGCTGGAGGAACAAGCAGCTCAAAATCATCCCAGGGGAGGCAAGCCAGGCATCCCAAGTGAAGAGCACAGGCCTATATGATCTGATCTCATAATGCAGAAAGCCTACGGTACCATCCGGAAATTAGCTCAGCCTTTCAGCATGCAGTATGGTGCCCCAGCCAGAAAAAATTATAGGACAGGAAATTATTGTTGACTGGATCCATCATTATTCTTTTACCATCTGTTACCTCCAGGTTAGTGTTTTTCATAGCTCATACTGCTTTTCAGCATTGCATCCAATTTTAACTGACCAGAAGCTAAAAAAAAAAAGAAAAGTTCAGATTTTGATCAGTTCACCTTTAATTCCCAGGGAAGATTTCTGTCATGAAAAATGCTACAGAATCATTAATGAGCAGTTGTAGTGGAGACTTGTGTTTAATCTCCCATCCATCAGACAGCACCTTTGGCATTGCAGTGACCCTAGGCTTCCCACAACACCTGGCACTTACACAGTGCTTCACCTTCTCTAAGCATTTAATTGGCATAATAGATTAATGCTTATTGATTAGCTGACTCAGAAGGAGACCACCACATTCCAGGTTCCTGGTGTCCCTTTTTTGCAGCACACAGCCTGTAGCTGGTGGATAGGAAGGAGCCAGTTAACCTCTTAGTGTCCAGGATTTCCCAGGTTGGGTGGTATAGGGAATTAAAAGGTACCAAGTGACATTCACAGGAGTGCTAAAAAGGAGACTCACAATCTAAATAAGTAACTTCAGTATTAACCATCCTACATGTCTACAAATCATGTCAAAGACACAGTCCCTAGCTGCTTATTTGACCCAGGATTATTAATTTCTTTTCCCTGTTCCTTTGGGAGCACTCTTCCCCTCCCATCGCCTGAGCCTGGCTCAGGCCTCTGGGCACAAACACATCAAGAGACCAAACTTGCCAAGTAAATAATTACAGAAGTTGTCCAAAGCTCCAAAACCACTGAAAAAAGTGTCCCTTGGCACTGGGCAGGGAGGAGCACCATCCCCATCACAGGCAGAGGTGCACATGAAGAGTGACCAAGGTGGTGAGGTGTGGAGCACACATCCCATGAGGAGCAGCTGGGGGGGCTCAGCCTGGAGAAAAAGAGGCTCAGAGGGGACCTTATCACCCTCTACACCTCCCTGAAAGGAGGCTGGAGTCAGGTCAGGCTCTTCTCTCAAGTGACAAGAAACAGACAAGAGGAAATGGCTTCAAGTTGTGCCGCGGAAGGTTTGGGTTGGAGAATAGGGGAAATGTCTTCAATGATAGGGTTGTTAAGCATTGGGACAGGCTACTGAGGAAAGTGGTGGAGTCACCACCACTGGAGAGATTCAAAAGACGGGTAGAGGTGGTGCTTAGGATCATGGTTTAGTGGTAAAATCGGCAGTGCTGAGTTAACAGTTGGACTTAAAGGTCTTTCCCAACATAAATGATCCCATGATTCTGTGTATCTCCTCACAGGCATCTCCAGGAAGCACAGAAAAGGTTTTTTAAATGTCTGGGCTTCCCCTTCTTCAGCAAAACATACCACTGTCCTTCCTTCAGGCGATGAGCACTGTCCTTAATGGATAACCACCAGCTTAAGAGAAGGCTTAGCAAGCACAAACGCTGCCTGTAACAAAACACTTCTGAGCAGAAATAATATTCTTTAACACCTTCTTTGGCTAGGATTTAATAAGTGCGAAATCAATGTCATAATCAAACGTAATACTCATTTCCTAGAACAATCCTCTGACACAGCACTTGCTATTTCAGCTGATTAGAATCATTGTTCAAATAATAGAAATTCCTGATCAGTAACCCATGAGTCCAAGGCAAGTTTTTTATTGTAGCCTAAGGCAGTTACTTCCCTTCATCCTAAATGTTCACAAGTGGAGAAACACTTGCAGGAATTCTTCTGTTGCCATCAGCTTAAACACTGTGTTCTCCCAGCACTGGATAAATAGTGGATGATTAAGCTGTTGATGCCTAAGCACCAATATGTTTGTGATTAACAGCCAGACCTGTGCTCCTAAGGTCTGGTTTTCATTTTATTTTTCATATTTCAATAGGCAGAAGCAGAGAGGGAACCTCAGACTGCAAGACTCAATGAGGGAATGCAGGAAAGTCCTCGGGCAACAGGGATGGGATGCTGACAGTCCTAGGTGAGTTCCACAGGTGGAAAACATCTATCTTCAAAAGACTCACTGTCAGACAAGATAGTTTTCAATAAAGAGATGAAACTGATGGGAGGTTTTCTTTCTGCATTTCTGCCTGCTTTTGGCAGAGCAGACCTGTGTGCACGAAGGAGTTATGACTTGACAGCAAGTTGTAAAGCTTTCCCTTCTTATCAAGGCAGAGCAGCTGAGACAGCCTCCTCTATAGTTGGCTTTTTAATTGAAAGATTAGAAGTTCTCTTATGCAGCTTGCACGAGACACAGCATTTCAGGGAGGTCACCCAAGGTCCGGGAGCTCTGATAACTCCAGGGGGGAATTGGCAGGTGCCAGCAGAAGGGGAGAGGACAGGCTGGGGGCTCTCAGCAGCAGGGCAGCTCCCCCCAGTAAAGAGCCTGATCAAGCACCCCCATTTCAGTCCAGTGCCCCTCAGGCTCAGGGGTGGTGGGCTGCACAAACCCCCAAAAACTGAGTTCTTCCCCTTCATGCCTCAGGTGGCTCAGGCTCCCTGGGGTCACTGCAGTGGGACCAGCTCACAAATGTGTGCAGAGAGCACAGACCAAAACAGCCCAGCCTGGGACTGAGCCCAGAGTGAGGGCTGGGGCTGCTGCCTCCAGAGAGACTTTGCAAGGAGGCAGCAGCTGCACCTCCTCCTGAGAGCTGCAGTTCCTCCTGGGGAAGGGAGGGACTTCACTTGGAGAAGACACCTTGGCAGCAGCATTAGCAGGATTGTGATCCTGCACCTTGAGCTCCTAGTTAGACCATCAAATTTCATTCATTTAGCTTCTCTTTGACTCCTGTAATCCCTCAGGGAAACAGCAAACACTCCAGCACCGCTGCCCAGTGAAAAAGAGCCAGGAGACATCTCCCAGCAGAAGAAGGGAGGCAGAGGAGCCTCATCCTGCTGCATCCCCCTGTCAGCTCAGCTGCTCCTGGCACAGCACA